>CAJVQC010000272.1:0-14208 GCA_910592285.1 Racocetra persica | reverse complement strand
CTATTTTTATAAAATTCCTAATATCTCGTGACTCTGTGATCCAATTCTAATAAATTTTATACCATTCGATTCCTCTCGATGAGAGGAATCGAATGGTATAAAATTTGCATGATTCTGATCACGTGATGTCGAGATAAACAAATTCGTCAAATTACTCTTATTCATCAAATTATCCCTATCTACCTTATATTTAATTTTTTTTCATCAAACTATACTGCAAAATTTTAGATATATGTGCTTGATGTAATACTATATGTAAAGAACTAATTTATATTATATATTATAAAATAATATTCAAAAATTAATTTTGTCTTCAATATAAGTGCCACCAAGAGAAAATCAGTCAACAGGGTTTCAAGTTTACTATTTATCGGACTCAATCTATATAATTTGTTAAAGATTGTGTCTGGTAAATATTAAATTAAAACCCAGATTACTGGTTTTCTCTTGGCGCCACACATATTATATTGACATATAATATTATTTAGTTGCATAAAAAAAAATCTGCAAAAGATTTATATAATAATGCGACATCTCTCAGATATGTGAAAATCTTAGTATATGGTTATTAAAAATGTAATGACCAAAAATAAATAAGATAAGTTTTTTTCATTTGTCATACTTTATCTTATGATTACTATCATTATATTCTAACTTTACAAGCTTATTAAACACCTAATTACAGAAATTTGCGAATATTTAAATATGTAAGGTTTCCAATGTTAGAAGGTAAATTTTTAGATTTTTTTTTAGAAATTTTGGAAATGAACTCAAGAAATGTCTCAAGAAACACCTCACCTTCTACTACCCAACACAAACCCCAATTAATCGTTTACTATTGTTCAATACCCATACATCGCCTACTAATAAATATGATAAATTTTCTGATAAAGACTTCTTAAATACCAACCGAAGTATTAAAAGTGCCCATACTACCTTTTCAAGAATGCAAACTCGAGCACAAAGATCCTCTAGGCAACATTCAGAACCACACCAACCTGCCAGCCCTCTTTTTCTTGACCAACTTCCTTTAATAGGGGTCATGATCGTTTTTTATCACCATAGTGCAATAATGATTATATACAAAGCAGATCACATGATAGATCACCAAATCACAATCAAGGTAATTTCTATAAATAGGTTTTTTTTTTTTTTTTTTACTTCGAATGCAGTACTTTTTGTACCTTTTTTTTTTTTTTTTTGCGAAAGTTTTTTTTTTTTATGCAAAAGTTTTTTTTTCTTTCTTTGAAGTTTTTTTTAAAAACTTTTTTTTATTTTGAAGAACGTTTATGTAGTAGTTGCCGCGCAATTGACGAATGGCTTTTCGCGCAAAATTAGGCTCTATACATTTTAATCTAAGAGCTTCACAATGATGTAAAGGAGGTAAAAGCCGAACTACAATGGCAAAAGAGAAAATGCAATAGTGATCTTTCACATCAAGTGTTGGATATAAATATATTAGTAAATTTACTATTTATGAAAGTATTTCTAAACTGATGACTTTAAATTTAGAACATGTATATGAATGTTGTAAAGCATCTCTTCCCACACTATATATACCCATCCCAAAGCGTCATTAAAGAAGCCTTGAAGGCTTACCTAGACAAAATGTATCTGGAATATATGGCCAAAATCGGCACTAGCGAGTATATGAACTGTTTTCACAGTAAATAGTGTAGTGCCGTACATAAATTCTTTTGAATATTATTTTCATTTGTTAACATTTAATTTATTTTTATTTATTTTTAATTTATTTATTTTCTTTCATTTATTATTGCTTGTAATCATTTATTTTTTTAATAGGATTAATTAATTTTTATAACTTATTTATTTTTAGTTATTACAAAAAATGAAAAACTATCACAGTGCGGCACTACATAGTGTTAGAAATTCTATTTGGAAGGCCTTCAGGTTTAAACACCTTCCTCAATTAAAGTGCAATACTACCGTGGCTTAAATTTTGGAGTAAAAAAAAAGTGAGCAGATTGCTGATTGTTTTCATTCCCTATTTGATAAAAATAGAGATAGTATCTTTTAGGTAGCAATTATAGCTAGAACTGCTTTTTCTATAACTGCAGTATCTATATTATCAAATAAACACTGTGCTTTTACCCTAGCTATATGCGATATTATACTTAACCCCAATCGAAAAAGATTGTATGTACAGTAAATAGTATGAAAAGAAGGATGACTAAATATTTGGTAAGTATATATTTAATCATATATCAGTTTATATTGATTCAAATTAATGGTTTTGTATTGGGTTTTTGAATTATAGGATGATTCCAATGAGGGAAGTTCCTCTTACAAATCTGCCTTAACATTAATGACGATGAGCTAAATAAAGATGGTGAAAAGTCATGTCCAACCACTCCTAATTATGAATCCGAACCTGAACATCCATCACAATCAAATTCAATATCTCTTTCACAAGACAAGCTTTATGAGTTGTTCGGTACCTATACATAACCGGTAGATTCATTTTTTTCTTTTTTTCTTTCTTTTTTGGTTTTTTTTTAGTTTTTTTAGTTTTTTTTTTCTTTTTTTTTTGTTTTTTGCATTATGTATTGCTTGTATTTTATCGCATGTAATTTGTGCTATTTGTATTTTGTTTTAGTAATAATTGTAATAAAATGTTTATTAAATAAAATTGCATTAATAAATTTGATATTTGCTGAATTTATATATAATATATAAAATTTGACTTGCAAATGAATTGTGTAACTATGATATATTTGTATTATATAGATATATTTGATATATATCATTAGTTATCGATTTTTATATAACTGGCTATTATCGTTATATTCTTAATCGATTTTTATCGTTTGATAATTAACCGGATATATATTGATATATATTATAATTGATAATAATTGGCAGAGGATTAAAATTGATATAGTCGTCTCTTATTAATATCAACCCTGTTAATATCAACCTAAGCTATAAAATGAATTTCTATATATCAAATTATATTAAAATTCCCTCATATATATTAACTTTAATATGTTTCCTCATTAATATCACTATCAACATAAATATAAAAGCGATCCAAATAGGTTGATATAAATGAGAGACGACTGTATATATCCTTGGGGCTAGTAATCGATATATATCTATATATAAATTTTTCTAATAGAGGCAATAATGGCAGAATATACTGGACAAAAACTTTTTCCAAAAGAAATAGCTAATAAAAGAATAAAAGACCTCTACAAAGAGCTATGGCAGTATAACAGAAGAGAATTAGAATATACAGCATCTGAACTTATTGAAAGAAATCAAAAAACCTTTTCAAAGCAACACAAAATAGTAATGATCTTGTTAACTGCATCATAGGACAAGAAATATTTGATATTTGAGATGAAATTAAAATAGATAATAGAATAAGAAGAATACTAATAGATAGAAAAAAGCAAGTTGCTGAAGTAAAGGTAAAAATTGAATTAGGTTGGAGCAAGAGACTTCAAGAACAAAGAAGTAGCCTACAAAGACAGCATAACAAGACAGCCCAGAAATCTATAGTACAACAATTCAAAGAAGTCGTCAAGTCCTCTGCAGCAATATATTATGAGATTAAGAAGAAAATCAAAGAAGCAAAAGATAAGAAGAGACAAATCCTGCAAAAAAAAAACAAGTAGCTGAAATAAAGTTGAAATTAGAAGCAGGCTGGGGCAAAAGACTTCAGAAACAAAGAAAAATTTGACAAGAGCAAAACAATGAAATAGTGTTAAGGACTCTGGTTGTAGAATTTAAAGTATTAGCTAAACTAGAGTTAGCAAGACAAGAAAAAAAAAGAAGAATAGCTAAGAAAAGGAAAGGAAAAAAATTAAAAAACCAAAGACCAAGGTTATCATTAAAGAAAAAGATCTAGATATAACCCAGAAAGACCCAAGACCAAAAGCCAAATTATCAAACCCAACAGAATAGTTGATCGAAGTAATATATCAAATAAGCATTAAAGACTCACAGATTAATGACAGAGCATGGAAGATAAAAAAGAAAGACCTGCTCATAAAATAGATATAGTGTTTGAAGGCCCAAAGAAATTTTAATATGAAATAGATCCAAGATACTTTGACATGCAGGCAAAAAAGAGCCAAAAATTGAAA
The DNA here is from genome assembly GCA_910592285.1 of Racocetra persica. Classification (NCBI taxonomy): domain Eukaryota; kingdom Fungi; phylum Glomeromycota; class Glomeromycetes; order Diversisporales; family Gigasporaceae; genus Racocetra; species Racocetra persica. The sequence continues at coordinate 10,096 of CAJVQC010000272.1, read as the reverse complement.
AAAAAGAAAAAAGATATATTACTGAGAATATTAGAAAAGATCTTTGTTAAAATTTTTGAGGACCAGAGGATTTGAAATAAAATTCAAGTGAAATTTTCAGGTAGAAAACTAAAACCTAGAAGGGAAAAAGAAAAGAGGAAGATAAAGAAGAAGAAAAAAAAAGATATACAAACCCAGTCTACGAAAAAAGAAGAATCTGAGCAGACCATTCAAGGCTTGGTAGTAAAAAGACCAAAGGAAGTCCCAAGATACTTTGATAAAAAAAGGCTTACAGAAGAATATACTTAGAAAAACTCATTAGAAGAAGCTCTCAAGAAGTAAGAAAATTCTATGACATAGTGATACAAGAAGAGAAGACCATCGAAAAGAATATAAGAAGATTTTTGCGAGCAGGATCACATATTGGTAGAGACAAACTAAACTGGAAGAAGAGGAGCAGGTAATGTAAATATAGATAAAAGAATTCTGACAACTTCTCTTTATTAAGAGATAAAATAGAATTACTTGTTAGAGAAAAATTAGATTTAGATTGTTGTTTTAAGGAGAAGAATAGTTTAGTAAGAGAAAATTGCCAATTAGATATAGTTAAAAATTCTTTCAATTTGAAACAATCTTGCTATGGTTTCGCCAGCTAGCTTGGTATAGCCCTAAAGCAGGTAATAGCCTTATCCAATAAGGCAGACTGCACTTGGACACCCTTCAAAGCAGCTGAGTGATATCAGATCTGTAGCTAAAATAGTTAATATATGTATATTTATACTTTAATCTAATAAAGAACCAGTGAGGCTGCCAAATATTAAAAAAAAAAAAAAAAAATACTGTAACTGGTAATAATAATATAATTTTTGTAATAATCAATCATATGATACAAGAGGTACACTATGGTGCAGGTGTACCAAAAAAAATCTATTTATTATTTATAAATTTTACACAAATTCAATAAATAAATAAAGGATACATAATAGGATCCCTTTATCATCCTGATATCTATTCTTTATATACTCACTCTTAATCTAGTTTGCTATAGTTATTTGGCAGATCTATAGTAGCATAAAGGATAAATACCAATACAATATAAAAGATAAATATTAGATAAATAAAGGATATCTGTTAATATCCCTGCATCTGAAGATAATCTTTATACAGTCTTATCGTAGATTTGCACTAGTTATATAGCTTGCATTTCTTTATAGACCCGACTATCATCCTTTCCCAAATGAATGCCATACTCGGGATTTGCAAGTGGTCCTTCCTAATTAGAGCCCTAGCTTGTGTATATAAGATCTAGTTACAGCATCTTATGCTAGCATACCCAATTAAGTTGATATATCCATTGATATACAGATTAAGTATTCAATTTTTGTCGCCAGTAGAAATTGAATCCTGGATCTGCCACTTGAGGGTGACAACTTGACCACTTTACTAAGTTACCACACCTTTCAGAAAGTACAATTTATAAATACTGATATTTAAAGTAGTATTTTTATTTATATAGCAGTATATTCATATCAGTTTTATATCAGTTTTATAGTTTTTTATTTATATAAACACTAAATATATTTATTTGATTTGGTATTAATATTATAATTTTTAGTATTTTATTTATATTTTAATAAAATTATTTTATAAACTATAATTTGTTGCTTGCCAACCTTATTGTAAATAATGAAGCTCACTTTACTGATAATTATTTCATCTTATAGGGTTAGTTAGCAATTAATTAGTTGAGGGAATAAGCTGTTTGTAAATTACTCAGTTAGTAGGACAAATCTATAAATTTAGATATTATTGTTAGAAGCAATTCAGATATTGAAAAATTTTAATAAAAGCTCCTAATATTAATGTATAAAAATAATGACAAGTAAAATAAGTAATTTCTCAATATATCATGATAAACTTATATTACAGATATTGATATTACTAAAATTTATATATTAATATTAGAAATTTTTTAAATAAAAATTCCTGATATAGGAGCTAATACTTATTACGTAAATATAACCTCTTCAGAGTCAGTCATTTGGCACAATTACAAGTTCTAAAATAATTAATTGTTAATTGCAAGCTCTAAAATAATCAATCATATAAATATTACACTATGATTACTTTAGAACTTGTAATTGTTTCAGTCATTTGGCATAATTACAAATTCTAAATAAATAATCATTTGACAATTGCAAGCTCTAAGATAATCAATTATATAGAGATTACATTATGATTACTTTAGAACTTGTAATTGTTTTAGTTATTTAGCACAATTACAAGTTCTAAAATAATTAATTGTTTAACAATTGCAAGCTCTAAAATAATCAATAATATAAAGATTACACTATGATCACTTTAAAACTTGTAATTGTTAAATAGCTGACTCTAGAAGTGTTTATATTTCTGTAATAAGTGTCAGTCCTCCATTTATATCAGAATTTTATCTAAATATTCCTGATATCAATATATCCATAATTATATCATATTACAGATATGTAACTAAATTTGGTTATAATAATAGAAAATTTTAATATACTGATGTCACATATTAATATCAGGATTTTTTTATTGATAAAAAATTCTCGATATTACTTGCATAAAATATAGCATGATATGTAAAAAATATTATAATTTCTTATTGATATTGATGTAATTAAAAGATTTATTTTGTCAATTCTTATTTTATCTATACATTTTGTGAAGAATATATTGGTAAAATAGATTGATGTATTCTTCATAAAATACTTAAAAATTAACAATACGTAATTTTCAAAGTATTAAAATATAAATAAGATAAGTTTCTTCTTTCTTTTTAGTTTTTTTTTTATCTGTAATTCTTACTTTCTTACTTATTTTTTCACCAGTATATTTTTCATAATAAAAAAACATGGCTAGTGAAAGAGTTGTTCTGTATAGAAAAGGGCAATACAAGAAAAAAAGGGCCTGTTATAGCTCAAGAAAGTGGAAGCAAGAAAAGATATTCTTCGTCTTTATCCTCATCTTCCAAAAGTAACATATCTATTGGGAATTTATGTATTGTAATTTTGTATATTGTATAGGTTTTGACTATCAATTTTGGACACCTCTATCAAGAATGCACCTACTCTTAAATATTTGTTAATTGGAATTTATTATTTGGAGTGGGTACGTTCTTGATAAGGGTATCCGAAATTGATCATCAAAACCTGTAAAGAAGGCTATTTACATACACATATATATATATAGAAAGAAAATGAAGATTTTTGGTTTTTCTAATTATTATGAGCAGCAGTGGCAGCAGCAGCTGCTGCGAAAGTGATACTAGTATGAATATTGATATCAGTAATGAAAATAATATTAGAGAAGCACTTTGAGTATATTTTAATATTTGGATATAAGTATTGGGCTTGATAGAAACTTATCAAAAACATAAATAAACTAGCTATTATTATTATATGTTTATATTAATAATAGCTAGTTTATTTTATATTTTTGATAAGCTTTGTTTTATGCATAAAATTTCTAATAATTTTTTTTTATTATATAGACTAATATCCTTTTAGCTATTGATGGTCTAAATGAACAGAATAGACCAGTACCCACTTGGCAGTGACATGAATTCAAAAATTAGTTTATTACAAATTCTCTTCCTGTAATTATGCATAGTATTGAATACCATGTTAGTAGCAACCAAGTGTTTCAAATAATCCAACAACTGCATCGATATCAACATGAGATGTACTTGAAAAGATTAAATCCAGAGAGGCAGAAGCACCACAAAAAAAAAAGAAGAATAAATACCTGAGCATCACAAGTATATTATTGTCAATATAAATATTAGCACTATATATCTCACTCATTATTTTTTAATATTAATAATATATTTTAATATTATTATTATTTATTTTTAATATTATTATTACTATTATTTTTATTACTTTTATTTTATTTTTAATTGATTTATTTTATTTTATAAGAAAATATGAAGACAAAGGAGTAGCTTTAACCATTTAGTAAAAACTAAAAGCTGCTCTTTATATGATTTTTTACCCAAAACAATGTCTCAAAAACAAGCAATTGCTGATATCAGCTGAGCATTGAAGGTTCGGGATTATCACAGTGATGAAATTTCTGAAAAGATATTGATAAGGCCAATAGAAAGCAGAGAGATAAAGATCGTGATAGTAAAAATGACCACAATGACTGAGTAATCAAAGTGCTAGATAAATGCTATTGATCCTGAAAAGTAAAACTAAACCTATATAAATATCAGTATTATGCTTATCTCTGAGTAATTTTTTTTTACCTAGACCAATTTTATATATTGAATAATAATATATGTATTTTCAAGAAAAAGGAGACTTCAGGCTTTCAATTTTATCATTGTTGGATTCAGTCTTTAAAAAACCTGATATTGCCATATATATTCTATCAGTTGACAAATAGACCAATTTGACCAATTTTTTAGCTATTATTAAAATTTAATAATAATTAAAAAATTTTAATAATAGTTAAAAAAATGGTCAAATTGGTCTATTTACCAACTCTATATATTGTTAATAGCTAGATCTAATAAATGATAAAATTATTTTTTTTGGTGACGTCTATATATATATTTATTTCTTTAGCAATATTTGTATATGTACATATAATTTTATTTAAAAAGGCTTTTTTTTTTTTACTTTATCTATAGTTAAAAAATATTTTATAGATAGCTGAAAAGTATCTTCCGTAAAAAAGAAATGCACCAGATATCACTAGCACAATGCATCAGGGTTTATCGATTATAACACCTCTCCACCCTCTAATACACCAGATTGAATGATATCCAGGTCACATGTTGACCATAATGCCCCCATGACCAATAGTGATACCATATATGTCCAAAAATAAGCTACCATTTTTGGGCAAAAAGTTATACAAAAATTTTGCGGGTAGTTTATTTTTGGGTAAAAGCATTTTTTGCCAATTGCAAAAAAATTTTACTAAGTAAATCGATCATGTGTATTAAGTGAAAGTTGTTCAGAAGATAAAATTATACATATTCTAAAAGTTTCATAAAAATTGGATAACTTTTATTAATTGACCTTTGATTTTTACGTTCGACGAATATGAATTTTAAAGAAATGTTAAAGAAATTTTAAAAAATTCGTTAAATGTAACATGCAAAATGAATTAATAAAAAGTTATCCAATTTGGATAAAACTTTTAAAATATACGTATTATAATCTCTTGAACAACTTTCACTTAATAAGCTATATCGATATACTTAGTAAAATTTTGACTTTACTATAGAGTAACTACTGATGATCATATAGTAGCTTATTTTTGAGTATAAGACGTTTTTACATTTTTCTTCCAAAAAAGGAAAGTAGCTTATTTTTGGAGGTGGCTTATTTTTGGCAATATACAGTACCTCAACAAATAATAATCGTAATAACTTAGATGAATCTGCAAACACAGATGACAATGCAAACTTGGATGACCTTGCAAACCTGGATAATCTGGATGCTCTTGCTAACCCAGATAGCGTATACTTATTTGTGCTAGTAATACAAATCCAAAAAAGTAAATTTTTCTATGTAGATCGCAAGATCAGGTGCAATCTTTGTGTAATGTGAGATCGAAGACTTTTTTTAAACATTGCCAGTAACTCAAAATTTTGCTTAAAAATCACCTTTTATGTTCTAATAAAAAAAATTCTTGGCCAAATTTTACTATACAACTCTTTTTATATCAACATTAATCCTAACTTTAATACTGGTCAAAATTTCACATGTTTTTAGCAAAATAACAACAAACAAATATTTACTATTGGCACGTGATTTGTGTCACTAGCCCAAATAAGTAAACTGACCCAGATGACCCTAACTCAAATGAACCAGCTAATCTGGACCCTAACTCAAATAAACAAGCTAACCTGAATGGGTCTGATAGTAATAATTTGGATAACCCGATAGCGATAATCCAGAGGATACCTCTGATAACAACTATGAAGCTATCGCTAGACCCAGTGATCTCCAGTATAGTGTATATCATACACTTTCAAGATCAAAATCACTAGTTACTATAGGTAAAGATAGTAATACTGTTGGTTTAATTATAACTAAGTGAAACTAATCCTAGTTTTAAATTGACAAAAGAATTTAGTCAACTGGCTGCTTTTAGTTAACTGGCTACCTTTAGTTAGCCGGCTATCTTTAATAAATTTAGTATTATTAAAGATAAGTCAACAGAGGTTAATAAAAAAGGTAAATCAAAAGAAGTTGGTATAAGTCAGCTAATTTTTATACTAATAATATATTACATTGCAGTTAAATATTAGTTAAATTTTATGAATTATTATTTATTGTATATATTTTTCTGGTATTAGAACCTTCAATGCTCTATCGAAATCTTTCTCTAATATTGGAAGGTGAAACTATAATGAGTCGCAAAGAATCTAACTTATCATTAGATAATTAGGTAAAATATATTAATTAATTCATAATTCGAATTATTAATTTGTTTTTCATATAGGTGGATCTAATAGTATTAACTATCAGGATCCCGATGATGAGGTTGAGATATTACTTGTAAACTTTACAGACTTTTTTAAAAGTCTGTTTGAGCCAGAACAAGTAGAGGAGGAAGAAGTAAAAGAGAAAGAAGTAGAAGAGGAAGAGGAAAGTGAAAAGTAAAAAAAAATAGCAAAAATATATTTTCATTTTTTTATATATATTTTTATTAGGCTATTCAAATTTGTTTCTCATAAACTGGCCATCCTTTTTTTTTAAAACCTCATCTGCCTATTAAAACATATAAAAATTTTTCTTCAAAAGTTTTCAAAATTTAACCCAGCTGGGTTATGAGAAGCAATTAATTAAATTTGTATAGCCATACATATTTGTATTATTGAAAAATATAGTATAAATGATATTCGTATATGTATAAAATATAATACAAAAAATTGGTTTAATAAAAGCTATATACTGTATATTGCATATATTGTAAGTTGAATATCGGATAAAAAAAGTGAATATGATCCTTATACTTTTGTATATCTATATTTCTTCATGAACTAACTTAAATATCAGGAGAATAAAAGAAGAGAAAAAATGTATATTTTTCTTTTATGTTTTGTATATCTATATTCTTCTATGTGTAAATGAATATCAGGAGAATAAAAGAAGAAAAACAAGTATTTTTTCTTATATCTTTTGTATATCTATATTCTTCTACAATGTATGTTAAATATCAGAAGAATAAAAGAAGAAAAAATCAAATATATTTTTTTTACCTTTTGAATACCTTTATCCTTCTAGGATACCATTTAAATATCAGGAGAATAAAAGAAGAAAAAAAACAAATATATTTTTTTTAACTTTTGAATATCTTTATCTTTCTAGAATACTATTAATATATATGTTAAATATCAGAAGAATAAAAGAAGAAAAAAAATGAATATATTTTTTTTACCTTTTGAATACCTTTATCCTTCTAGGATACTATTTATATATATATTAAATATTAGAAGAATAAAAGAAGTAAACAAATGAATATATTTTTTTACCTTTTGAATACCTTTATTTTTCTAGGATGCTATTTATATATATGTTGAAAATCAGGAGAATAAAAAAAAGAAAAAAAGAATATATTTTTTTACTTTTTGAATACCTTTATCCTTCTAGAATACTATTTATATATATATTGAATATCAGGATAATAAAAGAAGAAAAAAAACAAATATATTTTTTACCTTTTGAATACCTTTATTCTTCTAGGATACCATTTATACATATGTTGAATATCAGGATAATAAAAGAAGAAAATTTGTATTTTTTTTTTATACCTTTTATATATCTGCATCTTTTTATTATGCTATTAACATATAGGATGAATATCGGGATAGCATTAGGAAACAAAAGGTATACTATTTTGTATCTAATATCTATCTTTTATTTTACTCTAATGCTGATATCTGTTAGTTTACCATTATTCTTTTTTCAAAATACATATTGGGTAAATAACAGGTCAATAAAAATATATTCCATTATTTAACCATTTTTTATATATTCGACCTGTGTTAACCACCCTATAATTTTTTATAAATTTTTACTTAAATTTGAAATTAATATTAAAAAAAAGTTAAAATTTAGAGTTAAAGTTAGAAATAGATTAGATTAAGGTTTTTTATAGTGCTAAATTTTTTTACTTAGTGCACTAAACATAGTTATTTAAGCTATTTTTGAGTTACTAGACTCAGAGCACATCTTTACATTAGTGCTATAGTTATTATAAAACAATCAATTATATTTTTCTATACTATTAAATAATACTACTTGACTTCACAGGCTTATGTATCTTTGAAGTCATGTAATATTATTAAAATTACATTTCAATAGATACATATACATACAATATACTCAAATATGTATATAAATTTATTGCTTAGCAAATTAATATGTAATAAATATTGAATACCAAATCAGCAATATATTATTATACAATACATATATTGAATGATAATAAATCAATATTTGTAGCCATAACAACTATTAGAAATAACTTTAGAAATAACTTTGGCTTAAATTCATGAAAATTGGTGCATCTAGATATTCCTATTTCTCTAGCAGCCTGTCTTCAATATTTCATATATTCTTGGGTAGTATTTGTTGCTACATTCGATGTATCTTTTAGAATAATCTATATGTGCTTTTAGTGTATTTGTGATATACTTTCTGAGGGTACTATATGCATGTACGTGTGTATATATCTGGTATCAGTACATAAGTACGTATGTATATACGTATGTATAATACGTACATATAATACGTATGAACATCTGCATATACTTATAGTCATCCCAATATCTCTATCAAAAAGTTGCAATTACATGATGATAATAAGTTCTTAATATTCAAATTATGATTAGGTATCAGTAAAATCGCTCAAGAAAAGGTTTTTGATTTTGCATTGCGATTTTATAACAAACTGAACATTTGATTAATTATCTTATATTGCACCTGATCTTGAAAATTGATTAGTTGGTGCTACAAAAAAAGTCATATAACTGCAACTTTATGATGCTGATAATATTGTGCCATGATATATTATTGTATTAAATTAAAAGTAATTATATTTATTCAAAAAACTAAGCTAATAAACATTTGAAAAATTTTAGCTTAAATTTTATATCTATTTTAACTATCTTTTTTTTACTAACCATTTTATTTTTTTAATTTAAACTTTTAAATTTATTTTTTAAATTTAATTTATTTAATACTTTTTTTTTACTTATTTTAATCATTACTAAATTGAGTTTTTTTTTATTTTTTATTTTTTACTTATTTTAAGCATTACTAATTTGATTTTTTTAATTTTTTTTTTGTGACTGTCACTTGAAAAGAGACAACTAAATTTTTGGAGAAGTGTAGATACGTTCTAGCTGTCATGAGTTACTTTGTAATAAAATTCAATGACAATTATCAAATTTAAGATAAGTATATTGGGAATTTAACTGATGTTTATGATCAACTTACAATTTTACTTATTTTTACTTATTCACTTTAAGATTGAAGTTATTTTATACATGTTATTTAACTCATGTGTATCACGAAGGCTTAATGTTAATAATAAAAATTGAAATTTTATTAAGTTAAGTGAAACTAGCTATTAAGAATAAAGAAATATAACTATGAACTATCACTAAAAAAATACTATTTTATTTAGGTATTTCATCATAATATATGTGACACTAAACCTATATATCATAGTTCTAAAGCTTCTCTAAATACTACGTTCTGTGTATAAACACTATCTCGTCTATGAATTCTTCCATTTATAACAAAAGCTTTCAAATTACGAATTTCATGAACCCATGACATAGCTACGTATAATTGACCATACGAAAAAACTGATTGAGGAAGATAAAGAGCAATGTACAGTAGCATTTGATCTTGCGATTTGTTGATTGTCAAAGCAAAAGCCAAGCATATAGAAAATTGTTTTCTTTCTAATGTAAAAGGTAACCTAGAGTCTTCGGATGGTAAAAGAGGAAGTCTAGGAATAAACACATGTTTATTTCGGTAAGTTCCTGTTACAATCTCAGTATCTATCATATATGTTTGCAAGCCATGACAAATAAGTTTCA
>CAJVQC010000271.1:0-14224 GCA_910592285.1 Racocetra persica | reverse complement strand
TTGATTTTTTTGAAATATTGTAGGTATTATAGGCAAAAATATTAATACCCTGTTATTGATATTATATAAGTAGAGAGCATTGATGTTTATTTTCAAGAACTGTGTTTTCAAGTGTTTGAAACCATAGTGGTACTTGGCCTTTGGTAGACATGAAAGTCTAGGAGATAGATGTTTCTACTCTAAAAGAGTAGTATTGTCAGCTGTGCAAAGTTGTTCGAGATAAAGTAATTTTATATTTCTGAGTTGGTGTTTGAAAGTAATATATATAGGATTATAAATAAGTATTTTTTTCAATGGTTGTAGATTGTGTTGGATTGTATTGGGCCATAAAATATTAGAGTTTGCTGTAATAGATATGTTAAGGTATTTGAGAAGTAGAATAATTTTAAAGTTTAATGAATGTCTATTGGGACTATCTATCATTGGTTGTGGATGTTGAAGTATATTGGTAGTTGACCATAGGTTATTTTGTAGTTGTTGTAGTCTAATATGAGTAGTAGTTCCTAAGAGGTGAAAACTGTTTAGGTGTTGGAGAAAGTTGGTTGTATGATGTTGTAGTTGAATGTTCCAAATGTTGCAGATATTGTATAGATATGGGTTTAGCATGGTGCTATTTGGGATTGATCTTGCAAGATGAGATTTGTGTTTTGCTATTGTAAGGTATTTGGATAGAATATTGTTGCATGTAGTCTGTAAAAATACAATGTTGTGAATCCTGTATTCTAGTGTAGGAATGATGACTGTATTGATAATATAGACGATTTGTTTGTCTGTAATTTTCTTTGTACTAGCAATGTAAGTTAGTTGTAAGGTCTCCTTTTGAATTAATTTGATCTGTTTGGATTGTTTGTTATTGAGGGTAAACCAACAGCCCAGAAATTTAAAGGGTTGTTTGGCTGGAATGAATTTGATAGTTGAATTAATGAAGAAGATAGAAGAGGGTTTAGAGTTGGTAGCTAGTATTAATTTATTTGGATTAACTTGTATATCTGCTATTTGATAGAAAAATGAGACTATTTGAGTGATTTTGGTTGACTTTTCTTTAGATTGGGCTATTCATAATGTGTCATCTATATATGCAAGTACTGAGGTTGAGATTTGAGGTGTTGGCTAGTTTTGGGTTGTAGGCTAGTTAGCCATGAGGTAGATAGTATATAGCCAGTGAATTGTGAAAAAATTCTATAGATAAGAGGATTATAATAGATTCTCCAAAAGAGGAGAGTAATTGTTTCTCCCTGATCAATGCTATTTTTAACTAAATAGGAGTTGGTAAGTCCAAAATTGTTGATAACCTTGTTTTGATGGTCTGATAGAAGATTGCTAAGTATGTTAATGAGTTTTACTAGCATATTAATGCATTGAAGAGATAGTTTAAATAGATTTAGGTTGACAGAGTTGTAGGCCTTGCTCATATTCTAAGATAAGAGCCAAAGCTCTTTTAAGTTACAGGAGGCTTCCTCGATTATATTATTAAGTATATAAATCAGAATAGCAGTACAATTGCCAGGAAGGGCAATATAGTTATAGGGAGAGAGGATTTCATATTTAGTAAATATATAGTTTAGACGATTAGTTAAGAGTTTAGTATATAGTTTTTTAATATATTCTAAGAGGCTAATAGGTCTGGTGTTGGTTAAGTTGCCATCAAAGATAGGTTTTTTGGAGATTAGAAGATTTTACCCTCTTTCTATTGTTTAGGAATAGAGTTAGTGCTGATACATCTGTTGAATAATGTGGTAACTGCTTAAGCATCATAGCTGATTCCAGATAGGCCACATGCTTTGTTATTTGGAAGTTGAGAGAGAGTATTTAAAACTTCTTCTATAGAAAATTCACTAAAAGCACTGTTGTACTATTCAGTTAAAATATTGGTTTTAGGTTTATATTCATTTTGCTATGTTGAGTTAAATATCTGTTGATTAATATTATGGTAGTTTGTCCAGTTGTCAAAGTGTTGTTGTATATGGAATTTAATTTTTTGTAAGTCTGTAATAATGTCATTGTCAGTTTTAATATTATCAAATTTGACAGAATCTTTGTGACAATTAAGAATGCTATTAATCATAGATTTAGGATTGGATAAAAGTTTATCGCATCTTTTAGAAATACTGTCATTGATTTGTTGATAAATTTCTTTGATATTTTCTATATTGCGAGCATGATATAATGCTTTCCATTCTTTGTTGCTAGTGGTTAGCCAATCTGTGAGGAGATTATATGTCTGGGGTATGTGTGGGATATTTAATTGGTGGGTGTTGTTGAGTTTATCAATAGTGGAGTTGTGTTGTATAGATATAGATGATTGGTTTTTAAGTGATATTTTACTTGTCATATTATATTACTATGCTTCTTAAGGTGATTGTGTAGTAAAGATGCTTTGGTGAGAATATATGTTGGAAGTTTCATATACTGAATTTTTTATTAGGGATATGCTGTAAGGCTGCATTAATAATGTTAGTTTGTATTTTGTGCCAAGTACATTTAAGAGATTCTGATATGTCTATAGATAGTAGAGTTTTGTTAGTTCTGAGGTTGGAAGAGATTTGATTGGAAAATGTTTGCTATTGTTCATTATTCATATTTTTGTAAAAAAATATTCTTTTTTGGTTTCTTGTTGCAGTTCTACAGCTGTCTATAAGGGTATGAGGAAATGTCCAAGAGGGGATTAAAATTTTGTAGCTACTTTTAGTACTAGTACTGGGGTCATCTGTATCAAATAGAATTAGGTATCAAAGGATTGAGTGATTAGCCCAGATGTAGTCGATAGTACTTTGGGATCTGCTACTTTGCCATGTGGTGGTTGATAACTGAGTGTGAGTAGCCAAATTGTACATATTGTTGCATTAGAGATATTGTAGTAGTTTATATTTGGTTAAAAAAGAGCGAGAATTGTCTTCAGAGGCGTTAAAGTCTCCCAGGACAATAGTCTGTAAATTGGCTAGGTAGCTTGTTAAATCCATTGTATGATAGTGTCTTGTATTTGTAGTCTTAACTGGAGATCATCACAGAGTAGATATAATGAAATAATTCTAAACTTAAAGTTATATTTAAAGAAGATATCTATAGCAATTGCATATTCTGGGATAGTAAGAATTTTATGGATATGAGGTTTAATTCAGTTGTTGATCATAATAGCGTACCCGCTTTAGAGCTACTAGTACAGGACCAGTAGTATGTAAAGTATTTGGATTTTTGTAATTTGGTTATCAGGTTTGTATTAGCTATTTTAGTTTTAGTAATACTGATAATATTTAGTCGATGTGAAAGGCAAAAATCTTCCCAAACTTGCTGCTTGAGGTTAGCATTATATCCTCATACATTATGTGTACATATAGATAAATTGAGTGCTTGGTTGAAGTTGGAGTTGTTTGGGTGGTTGTTAATAAATTGGTTTGAGTTGGGTGAGTCAGAGAGGGAGTGTGATAGATATACATATGCCTCAGATGAGTCAGTATGTAGGTTGGGAGGAGGTTGGTTTTTGAAGAATTATTTAAAGTGATTGATAACGGGATATTTGTTGTGACTGTAGAGGTGGGGAGGGCTCTGGTGTGGATAGCAGAGTTAGAAATGAGTTGTTATTCGTTAAGTACTTATCAATATTATTTGTTAGAAAGGAGGATAACTTAAGAGGTAGGTCACGATATTTGCTAAAGCTAAATTGTTCAATTATTCTATGGTTGAATAAAGGGTTGGTATCATTTGGGAGGTAAATATGTGTTTCTGAATCATTATTATTAACTAAAAGGGTTTGGGTCAAAATCCTGACAAGCGAAATTCCGACAGGTCATAATCTTGACAAAAAAATCCCGACAGCAAAAATCCCGACAACCAAAATCCGATAGTTAAAAATCCCGAAAATTAAAAATTCTGATGAAAAATATCATAAACCATAGCTAACCCTAGCCTAATCCTAAAGTTAATTAAATTATAAGAGGCTGCTTCGCTTTAAACATACCGGATTTTCTATTTGAAAATTCTGACTGTCGGTTGTCGGGATTTTTTTGTCAGGATTATGACCTGTTGGGATTGTGCTTATCAGGATTTTGACCAGCACCCTAACTAAAATAGTTATATTATTATCAAACTGTAAATGTTTAAATAATTGTAGAAAAGAACAAAGTGTTTGTGGAGTTGAAACTGGTAAAAGCTTATAGTAGAGTAGAAATTTGTTATAACAGGGTTCAGAATCTATTGTTCTGAACCCTTCTGCTAAAAAAGAGGTTCTTGTTGTAAAGAGGTTTCCTGCTAAGAGGTAGTGTCTTGCTGAAAGAGCACCAATGGGATAAAGAAAAGTTCATCATCGAAGTTAATAGGTAAAAAGTTCATTTTAAACTTTTGTTTAAGAAATTCTTCAGCTTGGAGAAGTGCAGTTTTAAAATAATATTTAGTAATAGATGACATAGATAGAGGATTGTCTTCTTGTAGATCTTTGATAAGATTGAAGTAGGTAATAATTCAAGCAAGAAAGTTGAATTTAACAGGATTACTGGTTACTAATATCATTGCCTCTTCTTTGGTTTTGTCATTTATTTTGTGATTGCGAGCTGCGGCAGAGTGGTATATTGTAAGATATTTGTAAAAGTAAGCTCTACGTCGTTTTTTGCTAAATGTTACTTGATTTAGTTCACAGGCTGTTTCTTTGGCTTTGGTTACAAGCTTGTCAAAAGCAGAGATAGGTATTTGTCCTTTAAAAGAAGCTTCATGTGGAGCATTAACATTGAAAATTGTAGTATCAATTATTGGTTCAACCCATGCTGGTTCTTCTTCAGATAGTGATTTGGAAAAGGTTTCATATTAATGTTTAAGTATATCTCTAAGCAGGTGGTCTTTGTCATATAAGTTGAAGTTGTTAGGATTGCGATATTCACATTTTTTATTTTTACACTGGAGAGTATGAAAGTTGGTGAATTTAGTAGCATGTAATTTCCTGTCTCTTGCATCAGAAGGTTCAGGAAAGTTAAAGTTGGAGTGAATAAGGTCAGTTAAATATGATATAAATTGTCTGCATATATGAGCTTGTATATTAAGAAGAGTTTCCTTTTTATTTGGGGGTTGGCAGATTGTTTACAGTAGATAGGGTACTGTTTGTCAAACTATTTGTTTAGGTTCTCTCTAGAGTTGAAAAGAGATAGAATATGATATTGTTTAAGAAAAAGGGTCTTAGGTAGATTAAATGATACCAATGTATTGTATCTTGAGTTAGATTTTATTGAAAGATAAGGTTCTTCTAGATCAACAGATTTGATCTCAGTTGTAATATGAAATTTTTTGGGTGCAAAGTTGAGGTCTTCCGCTAGCTTGATATGGTTAATAGTTTGATACTGCTCAGTAAAATATAAGTGTAGACGTGCAATTTTAAGGCAAACTTGGAATTTTTGTTTCTGAGAATATGAAGGGAAAGTAAGTGATGATTCAAAGATTTTGACGTAGTTTAGTTTGGTAAATAGAGTAGTTGCGAATTTAAGTAACAGGCTTCGGAAAGTAGTTTCAGGGTATTTAAAAAGGATAGGTACTTTCAGATTAATATCTAGATTGGCTTTGTAGATAATGTCAGTAAGAAATTAAGATTTTTTAGCTACCATAATATGGATAATATATTGAAATGATGCTTTAAGTGGAGGTCTAGTTTTCGTAGCAGGCTTAATTTCTTTTCCTGGGTAAAAGTTATATAGATGTTTTTTGATAAAAAGAAGAATTTGTCTGGTAATAGGTTGAGTTTTGTTTGTTTTTCTATTTCTTCATTAATAGAAAATTGAACAAGCCAGTCTAATCTTATCAAGAATTTGTTACTTGTCTTTTTTTTCTCTTGTTGTCTGAGTTTATTAAGTTCTTCTTGTATTTTGGATTCTTCTTCTTGTAATTGTTTGTACGTATCTGATGAAATATATTGAATACTTTTAAATAAATCGGTTGTGGTTTAATCATCTATATGTTCATCTGTTTCCATTTCTACAGTTTGTTGTTGTTTGTTTGTCTTAGATTGTTGTTGTTGTTGTTGCTTGTTAGATTGCTCTTGATGTAGTCATTGTTCTTCCACTTCTGCTTTTTTTTTTTCTTCCTTGTTTATTTGTTGGAGGCATTCCAGATGATATACTTCATTGTTAAAGAAGAAACTACCTTCTTGGAGTTGGTGGTGGTTATTAACAGATTTACAGTTAATTGCGATCCAGCATTTAGGGCATGTGTGAGTATGAGTTTTAGGGCAGGAGAGGTTGGGATAGTTGTTGATTTTGAAGCAATAGCTTCACTCATTTGTTCTGTATTATGTTTTTTGTTTTTCTTACTAATAACAGGGCTAGAAATATGGAGGTATGGATAACTCCAGTTGGGAAGTGGAAATATGTGTAGAAGTTGCCACAAAGGCACTTTACAGTTGATGTTGAGCATGGTGCTTTGAAGAAGTGGGTTTTTTTAATTTGTTTAGTACCAACTATAATACAACTTGATAGTCCAAATTAAAGAAAAATCATTCTAACATCATTTGGTTCATCTTCATAGATAGTGACTCCGAAAGTATTTGTATAATTTTATAGAAAATATCGAGATCAAGTATATCAGGATCTTGATTAATTGGAGTAGGCATTTTGATGAATTTTTTCCCTTAAGAACGCCAGGTTGATTGTCTTAATAAAATTTTATAATATATCGCTTTAAAGCTTTAAGTATAGAATTAGATAGAGTTAAATATTGCAGAAGTCTTTTTGTATAGCTACAGTGACTGGTGTGACTCATGTAATCTTGGTAACCTAATTCGTCTTAGGTAATACAAGAGTGTGGCTATTCTAATAAAAAATGTTTTTTGAAGCATTCTATTATATAATAAATCTACTTATAACTCTAAATCCAACTCTAACCTAAATCTGGTTACTGTCACTGCCAGTAACAAACACATTTTTTCTAATTTTATAATCAAAATATTTTTTATTGAAGTTAGAATTTAGCTAAAGATGTCTAAATACAAAATATTATAAGTATTTTTGGTTTTGTAACAAAGTTGTAAAGCTTATCAAAATGCATCTAATAGTAATAAAAATGTTAAAATTAGCTTGATAGTTCTTGAGAAATCTTTAAAAAACTTCTTTTTTACATATAAAATTTCTTTAAAAAAAATTAATTTTTTTTAAAGAAATTTTATATGTAAAAAAGAAGTTTTTTAAAGATTTCTCAAGAACTATCAAGCTAATTTTAACATTTTTATTACTATTAGATGCATTTTGATAAGCTTTACAACTTTGTTACAAAACCAAAAATACTTATAATATTTTGTATTTAGACATCTTTAGCTAAATTCTAACTTCAATAAAAAATATTTTGATTATAAAATTAGAAAAAATGTGTTTGTTACTGGCAGTGACAGTAACCAGATTTAGGTTAGAGTTGGATTTAGAGTTATAAGTAGATTTATTATATAATAGAATGCTTCAAAAAACATTTTTTATTAGAATAGCCACACTCTTGTATTACCTAAGACGAATTAGGTTACCAAGATTACATGAGTCACACCAGTCACTGTAGCTATACAAAAAGACTTCTGCAATATTTAACTCTATCTAATTCTATACTTAAAGCTTTAAAGCGATATATTATAAAATTTTATTAAGACAATCAACCTGGCGTTCTTAAGGGAAAAAATTCATCAAAATGCCTACTCCAATTAATCAAGATCCTGATATACTTGATCTCGATATTTTCTATAAAATTATACAAATACTTTCGGAGTCACTATCTATGAAGATGAACCAAATGATGTTAGAATGATTTTTCTTTAATTTGGACTATCAAGTTGTATTATAGTTGGTACTAAACAAATTAAAAAAACCCACTTCTTCAAAGCACCATGCTCAACATCAACTGTAAAGTGCCTTTGTGGCAACTTCTACACATATTTCCACTTCCCAACTGGAGTTATCCATACCTCCATATTTCTAGCCCTGTTATTAGTAAGAAAAACAAAAAACATAATACAGAACAAATGAGTGAAGCTATTGCTTCAAAATCAACAACTATCCCAACCTCTCCTGCCCTAAAACTCATACTCACACATGCCCTAAATGCTGGATCGCAATTAACTGTAAATCTGTTAATAACCACCACCAACTCCAAGAAGGTAGTTTCTTCTTTAACAATGAAGTATATCATCTGGAATGCCTCCAACAAATAAACAAGGAAGAAAAAAAAAAAGCAGAAGTGGAAGAACAATGACTACATCAAGAGCAATCTAACAAGCAACAACAACAACAACAATCTAAGACAAACAAACAACAACAAACTGTAGAAATGGAAACAGATGAACATATAGATGATTAAACCACAACCGATTTATTTAAAAGTATTCAATATATTTCATCAGATACGTACAAACAATTACAAGAAGAAGAATCCAAAATACAAGAAGAACTTAATAAACTCAGACAACAAGAGAAAAAAAAGACAAGTAACAAATTCTTGATAAGATTAGACTGGCTTGTTCAATTTTCTATTAATGAAGAAATAGAAAAACAAACAAAACTCAACCTATTACCAGACAAATTCTTCTTTTTATCAAAAAACATCTATATAACTTTTACCCAGGAAAAGAAATTAAGCCTGCTACGAAAACTAGACCTCCACTTAAAGCATCATTTCAATATATTATCCATATTATGGTAGCTAAAAAATCTTAATTTCTTACTGACATTATCTACAAAGCCAATCTAGATATTAATCTGAAAGTACCTATCCTTTTTAAATACCCTGAAACTACTTTCCGAAGCCTGTTACTTAAATTCGCAACTACTCTATTTACCAAACTAAACTACGTCAAAATCTTTGAATCATCACTTACTTTCCCTTCATATTCTCAGAAACAAAAATTCCAAGTTTGCCTTAAAATTGCACGTCTACACTTATATTTTACTGAGCAGTATCAAACTATTAACCATATCAAGCTAGCGGAAGACCTCAACTTTGCACCCAAAAAATTTCATATTACAACTGAGATCAAATCTGTTGATCTAGAAGAACCTTATCTTTCAATAAAATCTAACTCAAGATACAATACATTGGTATCATTTAATCTACCTAAGACCCTTTTTCTTAAACAATATCATATTCTATCTCTTTTCAACTCTAGAGAGAACCTAAACAAATAGTTTGACAAACAGTACCCTATCTACTGTAAACAATCTGCCAACCCCCAAATAAAAAGGAAACTCTTCTTAATATACAAGCTCATATATGCAGACAATTTATATCATATTTAACTGACCTTATTCACTCCAACTTTAACTTTCCTGAACCTTCTGATGCAAGAGACAGGAAATTACATGCTACTAAATTCACCAACTTTCATACTCTCCAGTGTAAAAATAAAAAATGTGAATATCGCAATCCTAACAACTTCAACTTATATGACAAAGACCACCTGCTTAGAGATATACTTAAACATTAATATGAAACCTTTTCCAAATCACTATCTGAAGAAGAACCAGCATGGGTTGAACCAATAATTGATACTACAATTTTCAATGTTAATGCTCCACATGAAGCTTCTTTTAAAGGACAAATACCTATCTCTGCTTTTGACAAGCTTGTAACCAAAGCCAAAGAAACAGCCTGTGAACTAAATCAAGTAACATTTAGCAAAAAACGACGTAGAGCTTACTTTTACAAATATCTTACAATATACCACTCTGCCGCAGCTCGCAATCACAAAATAAATGACAAAACCAAAGAAGAGGCAATGATATTAGTAACCAGTAATCCTGTTAAATTCAACTTTCTTGCTTGAATTATTACCTACTTCAATCTTATCAAAGATCTACAAGAAGACAATCCTCTATCTATGTCATCTATTACTAAATATTATTTTAAAACTGCACTTCTCCAAGCTGAAGAATTTCTTAAACAAAAGTTTAAAATGAACTTTTTACCTATTAACTTCGATGATGAACTTTTCTTTATCCCATTGGTGCTCTTTCAGCAAGACACTACCTCTTAGCAGGAAACCTCTTTACAACAAGAACCTCTTTTTTAGCAGAAGGGTTCAGAACAATAGATTCTGAACCCTGTTATAACAAATTTCTACTCTACTATAAGCTTTTACCAGTTTCAACTCCACAAACACTTTGTTCTTTTCTACAATTATTTAAACATTTACAGTTTGATAATAATATAACTATTTTAGTTAGGGTGCTGGTCAAAATCCTGATAAGCACAATCCCAACAGGTCATAATCCTGACAAAAAAATCCCGACAACCGACAGTCAGAATTTTCAAATAGAAAATCCGGTATGTTTAAAGCGAAGCAGCCTCTTATAATTTAATTAACTTTAGGATTAGGCTAGGGTTAGCTATGGTTTATGATATTTTTCATCAGAATTTTTAATTTTCGGGATTTTTAACTATCGGATTTTGGTTGTCGGGATTTTTGCTGTCGGGATTTTTTTGTCAAGATTATGACCTGTCGGAATTTCGCTTGTCAGGATTTTGACCCAAACCCTTTTAGTTAATAATAATGATTCAGAAACACATATTTACCTCCCAAATGATACCAACCCTTTATTCAACCATAGAATAATTGAACAATTTAGCTTTAGCAAATATCGTGACCTACCTCTTAAGTTATCCTCCTTTCTAACAAATAATATTGATAAGTACTTAACGAATAACAACTCATTTCTAACTCTGCTATCCACACCAGAGCCCTCCCCACCTCTACAGTCACAACAAATATCCCGTTATCAATCACTTTAAATAATTCTTCAAAAACCAACCTCCTCCCAACCTACATACTGACTCATCTGAGGCATATGTATATCTATCACACTCCCTCTCTGACTCACCCAACTCAAACCAATTTATTAACAACCACCCAAACAACTCCAACTTCAACCAAGCACTCAATTTATCTATATGTACACATAATGTATGAGGATATAATGCTAACCTCAAGCAGCAAGTTTGGGAAGATTTTTGCCTTTCACATCGACTAAATATTATCAGTATTACTAAAACTAAAATAGCTAATACAAACCTGATAACCAAATTACAAAAATCCAAATACTTTACATACTACTGGTCCTGTACTAGTAGCTCTAAAGCGGGTACGCTATTATGATCAACAACTGAATTAAACCTCATATCCATAAAATTCTTACTATCCCAGAATATGCAATTGCTATAGATATCTTCTTTAAATATAACTTTAAGTTTAGAATTATTTCATTATATCTACTCTGTGATGATCTCCAGTTAAGACTACAAATACAAGACACTATCATACAATGGATTTAACAAGCTACCTAGCCAATTTACAGACTATTGTCCTGGGAGACTTTAACGCCTCTGAAGACAATTCTCGCTCTTTTTTAACCAAATATAAACTACTACAATATCTCTAATGCAACAATATGTACAATTTGGCTACTCACACTCAGTTATCAACCACCACATGGCAAAGTAGCAGATCCCAAAGTACTATCGACTACATCTGGGCTAATCACTCAATCCTTTGATACCTAATTCTATTTGATACAGATGACCCCAGTACTAGTACTAAAAGTAGCTACAAAATTTTAATCCCCTCTTGGACATTTCCTCATACCCTTATAGACAGCTGTAGAACTGCAACAAGAAACCAAAAAAGAATATTTTTTTACAAAAATATGAATAATGAACAATAGCAAACATTTTCCAATCAAATCTCTTCCAACCTCAGAACTAACAAAACTCTACTATCTATAGACATATCAGAATCTCTTAAATGTACTTGGCACAAAATACAAACTAACATTATTAATGCAGCCTTACAGCATATCCCTAATAAAAAATTCAGTATATGAAACTTCCAACATATATTCTCACCAAAGCATCTTTACTACACAATCACCTTAAGAAGCATAGTAATATAATATGACAAGTAAAATATCACTTAAAAACCAATCATCTATATCTATACAACACAACTCCACTATTGATAAACTCAACAACACCCACCAATTAAATATCCCACACATACCCCAGACATATAATCTCCTCACAGATTGGCTAACCACTAGCAACAAAGAATGGAAAGCATTATATCATGCTCGCAATATAGAAAATATCAAAGAAATTTATCAACAAATCAATGACAGTATTTCTAAAAGATGCGATAAACTTTTATCCAATCCTAAATCTATGATTAATAGCATTCTTAATTGTCACAAAGATTCTGTCAAATTTGATAATATTAAAACTGACAATGACATTATTACAGACTTACAAAAAATTAAATTCCATATACAACAACACTTTGACAACTGGACAAACTACCATAATATTAATCAACAGATATTTAACTCAACATAGCAAAATGAATATAAACCTAAAACCAATATTTTAACTGAATAGTACAACAGTGCTTTTAGTGAATTTTCTATAGAAGAAGTTTTAAATACTCTCTCTCAACTTCCAAATAACAAAGCATGTGGCCTATCTGGAATCAGCTATGATGCTTAAGCAGTTACCACATTATTCAACAGATGTATCAGCACTAACTC
Source organism: Racocetra persica (assembly GCA_910592285.1). Classification (NCBI taxonomy): domain Eukaryota; kingdom Fungi; phylum Glomeromycota; class Glomeromycetes; order Diversisporales; family Gigasporaceae; genus Racocetra; species Racocetra persica. The sequence continues at coordinate 1,703 of CAJVQC010000271.1, read as the reverse complement.
TATTCCTAAACAATAGAAAGAGGGTAAAATCTTCTAATCTCCAAAAAACCTATCTTTGATGGCAACTTAACCAACACCAGACCTATTAGCCTCTTAGAATATATTAAAAAACTATATACTAAACTCTTAACTAATCGTCTAAACTATATATTTACTAAATATGAAATCCTCTCTCCCTATAACTATATTGCCCTTCCTGGCAATTGTACTGCTATTCTGATTTATATACTTAATAATATAATCGAGGAAGCCTCCTGTAACTTAAAAGAGCTTTGGCTCTTATCTTAGAATATGAGCAAGGCCTACAACTCTGTCAACCTAAATCTATTTAAACTATCTCTTCAATGCATTAATATGCTAGTAAAACTCATTAACATACTTAGCAATCTTCTATCAGACCATCAAAACAAGGTTATCAACAATTTTGGACTTACCAACTCCTATTTAGTTAAAAATAGCATTGATCAGGGAGAAACAATTACTCTCCTCTTTTGGAGAATCTATTATAATCCTCTTATCTATAGAATTTTTTCACAATTCACTGGCTATATACTATCTACCTCATGGCTAACTAGCCTACAACCCAAAACTAGCCAACACCTCAAATCTCAACCTCAGTACTTGCATATATAGATGACACATTATGAATAGCCCAATCTAAAGAAAAGTCAACCAAAATCACTCAAATAGTCTCATTTTTCTATCAAATAGCAGATATACAAGTTAATCCAAATAAATTAATACTAGCTACCAACTCTAAACCCTCTTCTATCTTCTTCATTAATTCAACTATCAAATTCATTCCAGCCAAACAACCCTTTAAATTTCTGGGCTGTTGGTTTACCCTCAATAACAAACAATCCAAACAGATCAAATTAATTCAAAAGGAGACCTTACAACTAACTTACATTGCTAGTACAAAGAAAATTACAGACAAACAAATCGTCTATATTATCAATACAGTCATCATTCCTACACTAGAATACAGGATTCACAACATTGTATTTTTACAGACTACATGCAACAATATTCTATCCAAATACCTTACAATAGCAAAACACAAATCTCATCTTGCAAGATCAATCCCAAATAGCACCATGCTAAACCCATATCTATACAATATCTGCAACATTTGGAACATTCAACTACAACATCATACAACCAACTTTCTCCAACACCTAAACAGTTTTCACCTCTTAGGAACTACTACTCATATTAGACTACAACAACTACAAAATAACCTATGGTCAACTACCAATATACTTCAACATCCACAACCAATGATAGATAGTCCCAATAGACATTCATTAAACTTTAAAATTATTCTACTTCTCAAATACCTTAACATATCTATTACAGCAAACTCTAATATTTTATGGCCCAATACAATCCAACACAATCTACAACCATTGAAAAAAATACTTATTTATAATCCTATATATATTACTTTCAAACACCAACTCAGAAATATAAAATTACTTTATCTCGAACAACTTTGCACAGCTGACAATACTACTCTTTTAGAGTAGAAACATCTATCTCCTAGACTTTCATGTCTACCAAAGGCCAAGTACCACTATGGTTTCAAACACTTGAAAACACAGTTCTTGAAAATAAACATCAATGCTCTCTACTTATATAATATCAATAACAGGGTATTAATATTTTTGCCTATAATACCTACAATATTTCAAAAAAATCAA
>CAJVQC010000270.1:0-14225 GCA_910592285.1 Racocetra persica | reverse complement strand
TATATATATATATTGGATGCTTTTTGTAGTCTGGTCTGTAGTATGCAGAAGAAAGTTATATAGATAAAATTTTGTTATTTTTCCAGTAGTTCTTTTGTTGCTTTTCTAGTAGTTTTTTCATCATTTTTCGATGCTTCTTTTATCACTTTTTTAGTGCTTCTTTTATCTGCTTTTTTTAGTATTTCTTTTGTCATTCTTTTTTTGTTGTTTTTAGGCTCTTCTTTCATCATTTTTTTAGTTCTTCTTTTGTCACTTTTTTGATGCTTCTTTCATTGATTTTTAATGTTGAGGCTAACATTGACTTCAATGTTGGAGTCATCGTTAACTTCAATATTGGAGTCAATATTAACTTCAATATTGGAGTCAATATTGAGGCTAACGTTGGCTTCAACATTGGAGTCAATATTGATTTCAACATTAAAGTCAATATTAACTTCAACGCTGGTTTCAATATTGAAGTTAACATTGACTTTAATGTTGGCTTCAATATTAACTTCAACATTGACTTTAACATTGACTTCACTGTTGGCTTTAACGTTAACTTAAACATTCTTTACAAAATCTGATAATTTTGAGCAATATATAGTGCATTATTTGTACTAAATTAGCAATTTTAATAATTTATTACAAGATTATTTTATTATCAGTGTCTTCAAATATCTAATAAATTAGTACAAATATATTAATAAATTAAAATATAATATAATATGTTAATAAAGTGTCAATAAAGTATCTATATTTGTATTTTATTAGTATATTATCAGTACTGTTAAATTGCTTATTTTTAGCAAGTTTAAATTTGACAGTTGGCTTTAATGTTGGAGTCAATTTTGAAGTCAACATTGGCTTCAATGTTGAAGTTAATTTTGATGTTAATGTTAGCTTCAACATTGGAGTCAACATTGAAATCAATATTGGTTTCAACATTGGAGTCAATCTTGGGTCAACGTTGACTTCAACAGTGAAGTCAACATTGGAGTCAACATTGAAGTCAATGTTGACTTCAACGTTGAAGCCAATGTTGACTTCAATGTTGATTTCAATGTTGAAGCCAACGTTGACTCCAATGTTGAAGCCAATGTTGACTCCAATATTAACTCCAATATTGAAGCCAACGTTGACTTCAACATTGACTCCAATGTTGACTTCAATGTTGGCTTCAATGTTGACTTCAACATTGATTCCAACATTGAAGTCAACATTAGCTTCAATGTTGGAGTCAATGTTGACTCCAATATTGACTCCAATGTTGGCTTCAATGTTGACTTCAATATTGACTCCAATATTGAAGCCAACTATCAAATTTGAACTTGCTAAAAATAAGCAATTTAATGGTGCTGATAATATCCAAATATAAACACTTTATTGATATTTTATTAATATTTTATTACTATATTTTAATTTTATTAATATATTTGTACTAATTTATTAGATATTTGAAGGTGCTAATAATGAAATAATCTTGTAATAAATTATTAAAATTGCTAATTTAGTACAAAAAATGTACTATATATTGCTCAAAATTATCAGATTTTGTAAAGAATATTTAAATCAATGTTGAAGCCAATGTTGAAGTTAACATTGAAATTAATGTTGAAGTCAACATTGAAGCCAATATTAAAGTTAACATTGAAATCAATATTGAAGTCAATATTGAAGTCAATATTGAAGCCAATATTGAAGTCAACATTAAAGCCAACATTGAAATTAACATTGACTCCAATGTTGACTCCAACATTGAAATCAATGTTACTCCAATGTTGAAGTCAACATTGACTCCAACGTTGAAGTCAATATTGACTCCAACATTGAAGTTAATGTTGACTCCAATATTGAAGTCAATGTTGACTCCAATATTAAAGTCAATATTAGTCTCAATATTAAAAAGCGACAAAAGAAGCACTAAAAAAGTGATGAAAAAAGAACCAAAAAAATGATAAAGAGGAGCTGAAAAACAATTAAAGAAGAACAATGAAAGAAATACTAAAAAAGTAGACAAAGAAATACCAAAAAAGTGACAAAAGAAGCATTATAAAGTAATGAAAGGATCGCCAAAAAAATGGCAAAAGAAGCACCAAAAAAGTGACAAAAGAACCACCAAAAAAATGATAAAAGAACTACCAAAAAATGACAAAAGAACTACTGAAAAGCAACAAAAGAACTACCAAAAAGTGACAAAAGAACCACCGAAAAAATGACAAAAGAACCACCAAAAAAATGGTGAAAGAAGCACCATAAAGTAACAAAAGGACCACCTAAAAAACAGTAAAAAAAGAACCAAAAGCGATAAAAGAAGTACTGAAAAAAAGTAACATAAGAACCACCCAAAAAATGATGAAAGAACTACCAAAAAAATGGTGAAAAAAGCACTGTAAAGTGACAAAAGAACCACTGAAAAAGTGACAAAAGAACTACTGAAAAAATAACAAAAGACCACCAAAAAAATAATGAAAAAGGCACCGAAAAGCAATGAAAGAAACACTGAAAAAATGACAAAAGAAATACTGAAAAAATAACAAAAGAAGTATCAAAAAGGTGATGAAAGAAACAAAAAAAATGACAAAAGAAGCACCAAAAAATGATGAAAGAAGTATTGAAAAGGCAATGAAAGAAATATAATTTTAGTATTCAACAAATAAACAAAAAATCTGATTTAATTTAAAATCTGAGCTCAGAGCCAAATTGGAAATGATTTGTTTATTTGTTTATATAGAATAGCCAATCAAAATTAAGGAATTCTGTGAAATTTTGATTCAGCAGCTAGGTTCAATAGTTGTAGCAAAAGAATTAGAAGAACAATTCCAAATTTAATTTATATCTTTATTTAACTAGAGTTTGGAACTAGTTTTATTTTTTATATAATAAAATTGATTAAAACTAGTTTTTAAATATGAAAAATAAAACCGGGTCTAAACTCTAATCATAACAAACTCTATAATCATTTCTAAATATATATAAGTTATTATCTATGTGACTATAAATCCTATATATACGTATATACGTACATATGTATATTAATATAAAAAGCCTGTCAATGAAGTTATTGCAAAATTAGATGACTTTATCGAATTACATGCTTAATTTGTCCTTTTGATACTTATGAGTTTTTGTGTAATAGTCTTTATTGTATCTTGTTTGATGCAAGTATTTTCTGATTGATATTGTGATAACATATAATTGCTAAAAATATGAGTCACTATGATAGATAAATTAGTTTTTAAGACTATTTAAGGGCTTTTAGTTAGTAGTAAAAGGTATCTTTCTTTTTGTTATCACTCGTCTTGTAGTAAAGGCTAGCTCTATCATCTGATCTATCTACCCTTTTGTTCAATGACTCATAAATTAAAGAGGTGCAAAAATTATATGTTTTATGATTATATACCACAGTTATTATAGAGTGCAAAGTCTTTTATATTAATGATTAGATTTCATAGCTTTATAAGTAGAGCCTAATATTTTGCAATTAGACCTATGGCTGTGATAGTAGCGAAATGACCTCATGTTGGCATTTGTGTATTGCAGCTACAATAGTAGTACAAGTTTGTATTTGATACTAGGCTTCGTAACTGTGATAGCAGTACAAGAACCCCATGTTGGTATTGAGTGTCTGCTTGTGATAGTGGCGCAAGAACCTCATATTTATGATTAAGCTCCGTAGCTGTGATAACAGTACAGGATCTCACATTGGTGATTAGACTTCGCAGTTACCATATTAGCACAAAACTATATTTGATAATTAGATTCCGTGGTTGCAATAACAGCATAGTAATTTTAGGTTAGGTAATAGGGCTTTGTAGTTGCAATAAGGATCCCAACACAAGACTTATATTTGATAATTTGGTTTCATGGATATAATAGCAGTAAAAGGAGCATATTTGGTAATTAGGCAGGAATTTCATAATGTTGATTAGGCACCACAGCTAAGACAACAGTAATTTAATTTCAACGGCGTACGAGAAGGTAAACTTTAGTAAGTGAAGTGGGCCTTGTATAACTGTTAGAGAACAAATTGGACAATATGATGCTATAGAACGGATAATTTGACATCAAATGGTGAAATATCTATATTAGAAAACTTGTTGAAAAAATTTATTACAGTATCCCTGGCTGAATTTAATAGTTAATACTTATTAATTATACCTATAAACTCTTGATATATATCACTAGGCTATTCAATAGTTTGGATATATTCTAAGTTATAAAATACATCATCAAATGAAGTATCTTCAAAATCTTCAGGATCAATATTAGTCGATGCTTCTTGAGATAGTTCATAATCTATAAAATAACTATCATTTGCTAATAATTCTGTTTCCATAATATCAAGATTATCTGAATCCAATTCAAACTAAAATGATATACTTTTATTCTAAAAATAAACAAATCTTTAGTATTTGTTAATAATTATTATATAGTAACATCTATAGCAAAAGTGAAGATAAGACTATATAATATATAGTTCTATTTTCACTTTTACTATAGGCATTACCATATCTATAATAAACTTATAAATTACTTCATAATCTGTAGAATATTCATTACTTAAACTATAATTGTTATAATCTGGAAGTTGCAAGATAGAATTATTAAATTTCTCAATAGAAGCAATTTGATTTGCATCATCTTGGATATAAGGGTACCTTTAAGAAATATGTTGTATTAAAGCATAAAATTTTAAAAACTCTTGCTTGCAATACTCACATAACCAATACATTTGAAAAGAGAAAAAAAAAGATATAAATAAAAAATTAATAAAAAAAGAAACTATTAGGATATTGAAACTTAATTAAAAAAAAATAAGATAAGAGAGACTGAATAACAAAAAAAAATTAGGTTAAAGCAATTAGAAGTTATATAAATAACTAAATTATTAAAGCAATATATATCAATTAGTACAAAATTAATAGGTTTTTAGATGTAAAAAAAGTAAACTAGAATTTAGTAAAAACGATTATGAGTTATGAATCAAAGTAATATATATCAATTAAAATAAATATATATATATCTAATAAATTAAATTTGTTTTTCAATCAAGCAATTATCAAATAATGTTTTAATGATATAATATACTAAACAAAATAAACTTTATATTTTAATTAATTTAATTACAAAAATTGATCATTAATATATTATATAATATATTTAAACTAGTAATTATCTTTATTATATTAAAATCTCAAACTTTTAATATAATTTATATAGATCAATAAATTAACCTCTATAAATTGCAAATAATGTTATTAGCAATCATAGTACAACTTATAATTTTTGTTAAAATATTAAAGTTATAGACGTTCTACAGAAATAGAATATCATTAAGAGTTCCTTTTATTATAATTATTAATTACAAATGAACCAAAGTGATTTATAATTATACTAGTAATTAAATATCTAATATATATAGAAGCAATAGTGATAAAATAATAGTATAGATAATATATAAAGTTTATATTTAATATTAGGGACAGATTGGTTCTGGAAAGACTAGTCTTTTTAATCAATTTTATAGTTAACTAGTTTCTGTCCTGATATTAGTTTGGATTGGCCTTTATAAATACTTTATTAAAAATAATAGTACATATACAATATTTATAGTTTTATATATATCGATATTATAGCAAGTATAATTTTGTATAAAGCTGCTAGTAATGTGCAACTTATTTGAACTACACACTATAAATAGAGATAGATCAGTTAAGTATAGTTTGACCAGTTTGATCTCTGTTTTAAAAGCAGACCCAACCTTCTTTTATCATAAGTGGTTGATACTGTTAGATATTAATTTGTTTTCTTCTTGCACAATAGTTTTATTAAATATAAATATACAGGTTTAATACAAAAGATAATGATAAAAAATTTTTGATAAATAAATTTTGATAATGAAAAACACAACCCAAAATAATATACCACCATATTCTGCAAGACTTGTTACTCATTTCTAATTCAATATCTCCTAACTTTTGAACCCTGATAATAATGATATTGCTAAATCTTATCAACTACCCAAGTCTAACGATGATGGTTTTTCTTCTAATTCAACTTCTAGAAACATTAGAAATATTTAATAAATATTTTCAAATATGAGTAATAGATATCAATCATGACATCCTCTATCTGCTCCTATCATAAATCTGTATCTTATCAACCTTTTTCTTGTTTTCAAAATAAACCTATATCCTATCATGAATCTAGATTTTGCCAAGAATCTAGATCTTGTTATAAATCTAAATCTCACTCTACATCTCGATATAGTGATCATAATTGATTATTATCTTTACCTCAATTACATTCTTCAAGACAATAATCATGAGATAGATATCTATCACATGATAGAATAGAAGATCAGCAAATCAAAATCATATACATAATCAACATGGTATATATATAAAGCTTTTTTTTTAACAATTTTTAAATTCTTTTATATATATATATATATATATATATATATAATTAAGCAAAATATTATAACAATTACTACCAGCAGATTGATAAGCAAATGTTTGCTTAACTTAAGTAATTGTACTTAATACTTAAGAGGCTTGACAAAAGTATGAACAAAATAAAAGCCAGGCTAGAGCAATTGGAAAAGCAATATAATAAATAAGAGAATGACTTTTCTATACAAGTGATAGATGTAAGTGTTTTCATTTTTTTATCTTTGCAACAAATCTGCTATATAAATTAGGTTCTAGTGGTATATAGCATATTGATTTGTGCTGAAAAGTAAATATATATATATATTATAAAACATGTTTATCTGTGTGGTAAAGCGGCTATTCCCAAGCAATATATACCCTAACTAAAATGATTTAAAGAATGCTTTTCAGCAATGTTTTAAAAAGAAGTTCTCTGAATTTATGCGTAATCTAAGTTCTAACCAATATACTAATAGGTTTTAAAGAGAATACTGTATATTGCCAAAAATAAGCTATGCCAAAAATAAGCTACTTTCCTTTTTTGAACAAGAAAAGTAAAAAATATCTTTTACCCTAAAGAAACTAGCCCATAAATAATAATTGTTGTTACATAGTAAAGTCAAAATTTTACTAAGCAAATCGACTACCTTATTAAGTAAAAGTTGTTCAAGAGATAAAAATGCATATATCCTAAAAATTTTATATAAATCAGAGAACATTTTATTAATTGACTTTTGCATATTATGTTTAACGAAAAATTTAAAAATTTCTTTAAAATTTATATTTATTGAGCATAAAAATCAAAAGTTAATTAAAAAAATATTTTCCAATTTATATAAAATTTTTAAAATATATGCATCTTAAACTCCTGAACAACTTTCACTTAATAAGGTAGGCCAACTTACTTAGTAAAAGTTTTAGTAAATAATGAAAAACTATTTTCACCTGATAATAAACTACCTGTAATATTTTCATGTAATTTTTCTAAAAAAAAGGTAACTTATTTTGGCAATATATGGTAGTTTAGCCCTATATATATTGATAACTATTATTTTTTTTGTTTTATTTTGTTAATATTTATGCTTCTTTCACTTTTAATTTTTATTATTTTCAGAACTAGTTGTTGCAAAAAATGAAGAATCTTTAAGGTATGTCAATTCAAAATATAAAGGCAGCAGTATGGCATGTATTCAGATACGAATAATTACTACTATTAAAGCAAAATACTGCACCAGCTGATATTTTAAATTAGAAACAAAGCAAAGAGTTTGTGATTATTTTTATACACTGTTTGAAATAAACAATGATAGTATTTTTTGGATAACTATAATCGCAAGGTTAGCTTTCACTGAAGTTGCTATACCTGAACTCTTCAATAAGCATTGCATCTTTATGCTTATGATTTGTGATTTTTTACTAAATCTTCAGTTTAAAAGCATCACATATACAGAAAAATGCCTAATATATCATATTAAAAGGTACCTTGTAAGTATAATTATTATTAATTTGTATCATTATTAATTATTATTAATTATTATTTTTATTATTGTTAATATAAAATGATTTTGATAATAGTGGTCTATTATATGATTCAGCTAAATCGATATTAGACAATAAAAATATGTATTATAGTAGTAGTTCACAACAAGCATCACCCCATTATGAAACTGAACCTAAAGCAGAACTTTTACCATCTCAACATGCTGATTCATTCTTATCTTTCAAATAGAACTCTCTCAAGAGGATGCTGATAAATTATTTAGTTACAATTAATGTTTTTTTACTTCAAATGTATTTTTTTGTATTAATTGCTAGCGATTTATTATGTATTAAATTTATAATCTGTAATAAAATTATGTATTTACGCTATATGTAGCATGATAATATATACACTGTGATATGATTATATATTGCTTTATAATAAGTTTACTGATATATAGTATTTATAAAAATTATGTATTATATAAATTTCATAGTATTGTTTATTAAAAAAACTTATTTGTTTAAACCTGTTATATATCAATTAATATCTATATCGATATATATTGATTGCTTTAAAACTAGTTATCTATCATTATATACTACAATCAATATAATCTAGCAGAGATAATTGCTATCGATATATATTTAGTAGGTTAGCAATTGATATATATCTCTATATAAAATTTCCTGATACACACATATCTCCAAATAACTATTGTAATAGTTGATTAGAGTAACAATATACAATAAATACATAGTATAGCTTCAACTATACATGGGTGTCTAAATTATTTTTCCCATGGCGTAATTTAAATAGGCGAAATTATTTTCAACAAACTAAATTATAAATATTTTAGGCTGTCGAAAATATTTTAAGTTGGCAAAAATATTTTAGGTTGACGAAAATATTTTAGATTGGCGAAAATATTTTAGGTTGGCGAAAATATTTTAGATTGGCAAAAATATTTTAGGTTGGCAAAAATATTTTAGATTGGCGAAAATATTTTAGGTTGGCGAAAATATTTTAGACTGTCGAAAATATTTTAGATTGCAAAAATATTTAAAATATACTTTTTAAAGCAGTTGAAAATCAGTACATATGTATTACATGTTCGTATATACATATTGTTATCACCAATAATGCCTATATTATAGCAATATATAATCTTTAAAAGTTAAAAACAAAAAATTTACATCTTTTTACTCAAAGACGCATTAATAACATCTTCAATATCATAATCATGTTCATCTTCAGGTTCTACATTACCCGTATCAGTTGTTTCATTTTCATTTCTTTCTGAAAAAACATTAAAATCTAACATGTTTTCGATATCCAAATTCTCATTATCAAATTGCAAAAGATCAGCCAATTCCTCAGTATCTGAAACATAATCAGTATCAAATTCTTCATGTTCACTTTTAAAATTATCGCTGAACATATCATCATCAAACTCAACCGTATTTGCATAATTTTCCATAACTTGCTCAAATTCTGATTCAGAAACATTATGGTTAATATAATTTTGAGTATTAGTTATGTAGTATGTATGCAATTTCGCAATATTAGATACTTTCTCAACAGTTATTCTATAAAAGTATAAATTTAATAAATTAAATTTATATTAGTAAAGCAAATACATTTATGTATCACTGTTTTCGAAATGGATAAAAAAAAATCGAGTATATGCATATACTGCATATACTCGTATACCAGATTACCTTATTATAAATATTTACACATATAACAATTAAATATGTAATGATTTATGATAACAATAAACAATATGTATATACGTATGCAGTATCAATGTACTAAGGTAATCTGGTATACGTACAAGTATATGCACTATACGTGTATACTTGAAATTTTTTTTATATCTATTTTCAAAATAGCAATAATTAAAATTAGATGCTATTGTTCAGTAGTCAATAACATATACTTACCTGCTTCGTCTTTTTTGTGTGATCCAACTTAAAATTGAAAATATACGCTCACAGCTTGCATTATGTGGAGTAATTGCTAATAAATGTAAATCGAGTTTTTGTAAATAATGATTTGATATCTTGCATCCATTCCACCAAGTTCGTGGTGATTCAATATTTTCCATAAAAGTAAAATTATATGGTGGTTCGAATGCATCATACATTTTAATTTGTGCAATTAATATATTTGCACTTGCTAATCCACCTCCAATTTTTTTCCAAATTTCAAGAGCTGTATATACAACTTGGTGAAATACTGAACTTCTCATGCCTTTTCCTCGATATTTTAGATGAAGAAAATATGCCAAAATATAAAATTTTATATCAAATTCTTTCCAACGCTTATTATAAAATTGAATGCATTGCTTACGAAATTCAACACGTTCTGGTAAATCATTTTTTTTAAGTGAATTAATAGCTATCGCCATTTGAAAAAGAAATAAAAAAATATCTGCAGTTGTTGTAACTTTAGATTCGACGATTTTAACTGCATTTTTAGCAGGAGATAATACTTTGGCTAAGGTTTCTGCATTTGCCCAAAATTGTCGATCTTGTGTAAGATTTCGTAATTCAGCAGTCATAGCAAATTCATCATTATCTAAAATCTAAAATAATAATTTATTAATACTGAATATATATATTAAAATATATTTTATTACTGTATATATAGCGTAGACTAAAAGACCTTTGTTATATAATATTTCATATAATCTTTAGATACAACCAGGGCAGCTATCGATTTTATAGATTATGTGGTAGTACAGAGTCAAAATTTTCTCAATAGCACTATAGATCTAATACTGATTTGTTTGTAACAATTGTTGCAGATAGTGCTATACATATGACTTATAAAATCGATGGCCGTTCTGATTTTTAGAAGCCTAGAATATATTATACCAAGTACTATAAATTGCCAAAAATTGGTAAAATATAATAGATCCAGTCTTGTATCCAACATTTATAGTACTATAGCATATGGGTGAATCAGTGGAATTGGGCCTTAGCCAGAAATATAAAATTTTAAATTAAATCTTGCATTTTCTCATATTCGCCCATATGCTGATAGATTTATTAATTTTAGCCTATGCTATATATGTAGTAATTGAATATATACGTATTAATTAAATAATTACTTGTTTAATGCAAATTTCTAAATTAAGTACTGATTGTACACAATCATATGCAGATGACCATCGTGAGCAAACAGAACTTTTTAATCCTTTATTTATCATAGCATTAATCATTTCATTACGCAAACGTGCTCCAGATCGGTGAGATGTGTGAAAATATGTTACAAATAATTGGCATTGCTGTAATACTTTTTTTCCAAATGAAGTTTTGCAAATTATATCACTACAGATTAACTGGATATGATGTGCAATGCATCGAACAGGTAATATTCCTGGGTATTTATCTGAAATATACTGTTTTGCAAGCGACATTGCTGAAGCTCCATCAGATATCACAGCGCCAAACTTATTAGCACCAATATCGAGTAAAACTTTTTCAATTTCATCTGCTGTAAAAATTACCGTATGAGATTCATGAGAAAAATCTTTAATATAATGTACATATTGCTTTTTGTCGGGTGTTATAATTATAAAAGCAAAATAAGAATATCCACGATTGCTTGTCCAACTATCTAAAGCTAATAATATATAAAATTAAATTAATAAATAAATTCTAAAATTAGTACTATAGTATCGCTTATAAGCAGTGCTAAATAGTAAATAAATAAATAAATAAATAAATAATACCTAGTGTAAGATTTTTTTTCATTTTCAAGTTCTTTTTCCATAGAAACTACAATACGTGCTGTTTCATAATTAAGCCAATCATTGCTAAGAGCCTTTCGATCAGGTGGTTTATATGAACAACATAAATTTTTACAAAAATCTAAAAAAAAAGGGTTTTCAACAATCCAAAAAGGAATTCCACAGCAAACAAACAATCGTGTTAATGCCTTGTGACATAATTGTTCTTGACCAGAATCCATTTTACTTATATTTTGGAATTTACTATCGATTCGCGGTTGTAAACCACTAGCAATATCATGTTCGATTTGTCTTTTTTTATTTGGTGTTGGAAAGTTTCGTAAACAATCTTGTTTAATATTAAGTGGAACAGTTTTACAAATTAACGCTAAGTGCGTATTCATATTTATTTCTGTTGCACGTACATTTTCTTCTTTGCAATAATTACATCGCCAACCCTTATGTCCACTTTCTTGAGTATTAATTTCTGTAAAATGACTATCCCAAAGTGGGTTTCTTGGTCGACCTCTTTTATTCTTTTTGTTGGTATAACTAATAGAGTCTGACTCTTCGGTTGCAGCTGTTTCTGTTCTTTCACCCAATTCATTAGATTCCAAATCCTCCATTGTTTAGTGTAAAAAAAAAAGATCAATAACAAGCAATTATATATTACGATATATTTAGATAATCTTGATATAATTTATATTTATATCTTAGATTTAACGATGATTAATATTTATATCTTAGATTTAACGATGATTAATATAACTTGTAATATTATTACAATGTTTTTTGAATACGTATCTTATACAATTACTTTTGTTTAGACATGATTGCAAAAAAAATTATTATAAACAGGTTTGCACAAATTTTTTTAATTCGTCTTATTTCAAGAAAGGTAATTAAGATTTTCAGTGCTTGCTATAAAAGTAAAATTCTTTTATAAAGTTTTTACTTGCAGTTATCAATTAATTTTGATTCGTTTTTATCATGATAGAAACTGAATTTAACAGGATTATTAATTAAGGAAATTTAAAGCTATCGATCAATTTCTATTTGTTCTCATCGTGTTAGAAACTGGAATCAGCATAATAATAATTAAAGTTGTTACTTGTATGCAGATTCTATCTCGATCATCATAAAATAAGATTTTTTCACGATTAAATCTAAATTAAGTATATTTTTTTTAAACCTTTGGTGCTAGTGTCAGAGGGGTTTCCAACTCAAACGTCAAGTATACTATACTACGTTGACCACCAAAGGGTCAAGCGGAGCAAGTATCTCAATTCGAAAATAGAATATCTGGTAAGAAAAGCACTTTTATTTCTTTATTTACGTCTTTTATTTATATACTCACTTTAACTATTTTTAATTACATCATATTTCGATCACGCACATTTGACTTTTTAATTAATCTCTAATCACGCCATTTTCTATAAACCTTATTACGACATTTCTTATGCATCGCTTACTAATTCTGCATTATTGATTTAACTAATTTATGCATCACTGTGCCCCGATCTTGTGATCCGTCCCTATATCGATGATGAAGTCATTCATTTTCCCTATATCGATGATGAAGTCATTCATTTCAGCATCAAAAGATGCCGAAAGATGCTAATACAAAAATTATTTTAACTAATTAATTAATGTTTACCGGTTCTATATCCCAGGCAAGTGCACTATGTATTATGCAATTCCACCCACTAGTGTTAGTAGTCGATTTGTATTAGTTAATAAAAATTGACATAGCAGGTTAAACCGATTTTTAAATATCGACTTAGTCAAGTCGATAAATTAGGATCGACTACAAATACTGGTTTTATTTGCGAATGTTTGATCCAAAATTCGTTAATTCTTAAAAGCATCGATTCGATGCTTTTAAGAATTAACGAATTTTGGATCAAACATTCGCAAATAAAACCTGTTAAATAGTATTTTACAAATATAGCATGCTCACATGAAGATCGTTTAAAAAAAGCAATATCGCGTGCGTACGTACGTTGTAGAAGTCGAATTTACCCCACTTGGAAATGATGAGCAATCGACGTGGCACAGTCGTTAAATTTATTAAATTCGTTAAATTCGTTAAAATTCGTTAAATTCGTTAAATTCATTAAATAGAATGTATTTATAAAATTGGAGAAAACGATAAAATAGAAGAAAAAGAATGAATTAAAGAAATTAGTTAAATTTAATGAATTTATTTCATATGTAAGAATTTAATATATGCAACTCAGTTGAGTTCCAAAAAGCTTCGAAAAATAAATAGTAGAAGTTGGTTCTCTAAAAACTTCCCCTTGCTACATTTGATTATCGTATTTTTCTTAACCCCAAAACTCGTAGTAGACCCGTTATCGCAAATTGGTAAAGAGAAAAAGAGGCAGATCGAATTAGTCATCCAAACCCTTTTATATAAAACAATTACGTGATCAAATCAGTGATCAATCCATTACTTAATATATACGAAATTCGATTACGTCGATTTCAGCATCCACTGATGCTGAAATAAATCACGTGATACTGTGACCTGAAAATAAGCAGTATACTGGAATCTAGAGAAAATAGACAAGACATTAGTATTGAACCC
>CAJVQC010000269.1:0-14229 GCA_910592285.1 Racocetra persica | reverse complement strand
AAATAATCTATATTTTTAAATACTATTATACCAAATTTCATTTGAATATTCTTAAATTGTTAAAAAAATAGATCAATAGCATATTTATAGTACCAACATAGTCAAATTTGCCAGCATTGGTCTACAATCTAAGGGATATAATTGATATAGTATATTAAATTTTTATATAATAAATAAAAAAATATTTTTAATAAAATTTTTTAATATTTTAGTTAATTTTTATCAAATTTTATAATATTATATATATAGCTTAAACTAGTTTGTTTATAATAGCAAAATTGTAAAATATATAGAGTTCTAGTTTTTATACTCCCAAATTTATTATTCATACTCTTCTGTAGATTTAACTTTTTTTTAAACTTTGAATAAAAATATCTCAGTAATTACTAAGTCAAATTTGATAAACTTTTTTTTGAATTTTATAGATTCATAGAATTCAAATACAAAAAAGTTTATTGAATTTAGCCTAGTAGTACTGAGATATCTTTGCTCAAAGTTTGAAAAAAATCAAAATATTTATCAAAACAAATAATACAAAAATTTTTTTAAATTTTGAGTGAAAATATCTCAATAACTACCAAGTCAAATTTAATAAAATTTTTTTGTTTAAATTCTATAAATCTGTAGAATTCAAATAAAAAAAGTTTATTAAAATTGACTTGGTAATTGTTGAGATATTTTTGCTCAAAGTTTTAAAAAAAAATCTAAAACATTTATCAAAACAGAAGCTATATTACAATTTTTTTTAAGATTTGAGCAAAAAAATCTTAACAACCACCAAGTCAAATTTGATGATTTTTTTTTTGTTTAAATTCTATGATTTTGTAGAATTTAAATAAAAAAAAGTTTATTGAATTTGGCTTGGTAACATCAAGATATTTTTGCTTAAAGTTTAAAAAAAATTGTGACACAGCTTTTGTTTAATAAAACTTTGAGCAAAAATATTTTAATAACTACCAAGTTAATTTTAATAAACCTTTTTTTATTTGAATTCTACAAATTTATAAAATTTAAACAAAAAAAGTTTATCAAATTTGACTTGGTAATTGTTGAGATATTTTTGCTCAAAGTTTAAAAAAAAATTTGTATTGTTTGTTTTAATAGATATTTTGATTTTTTTTAAACTTTGAATGAAGATATCTCAGTAACTAATAGGCCAAATTTGATAAACTTTTTTTTATTTGAATTTTATAAATCTATAGAATTCAAAAAAAAGTTTATCAAATTTGGTTTAGTAATTACTGAGATATCTTCGTTCAAAATTAAAAAAAATTAAATTTGCAGAAAGATTAATAAATTTAGGGATATAAAAACTAGGACCCAATATATATTACTTTAAAAAAAATTATATATATATAGTTTATTCTGTCAAAAGCATATAAGAAACTTGTAATTTTACAGTAAATCACAGGTTATAATATTTGTATAATTGGCTAATTAATATAGATCTAAATGTGATTATTAATCAATCAAATCAATTAAAAATTCTTTTAATATATAAAATATATAAAAAAATAAATTTGTTATTAACAAAAACAAAATATTTTTAATACTAAAGTAATTTTATTCTATTTTTTAACTATATAATTTTACTAAAATATATTATATCTAACTATTACTACTTTATTGCTTTATAGTTTATACTATAGTAATTAAATCATTGTATTTATTATACTATATATTAAAAATAATATTTTTTGTTTGATATATAATATATACATGTGTCATAGTTCAGGTAAAATAAATTGTATTAAAATATTTATAATGCATAGCTTGTTAAATAAATATAAAGTTTTATGTTAGTATAATATTCACAGTTTAGCAATTTATAAATTTATTATTTGGTTTTATAATTTAAATATTAGTGATAATACCCGAGTTGAATATTACCTGAGTTATTCAGATATCCAGGTTGTAAACTCAGCTATCTGGGTAGACATACCCAAATAATCTTCGGGTAACAAAAGTTGGAATATTCATATAGATTATCCAAGCTAACTAAATATAAATAAACTAATAATAAACTTAATACTTCAATATACTGTACAAAAAGTTATTTTTAAAATATTATATTTTTCTTGAAAGCTATGTGTAGAATTTTAGATCTAAAAAGGTTTATACTAAATTAAGCAGTTAACCAAAATAAAGTAATGCTTCGATAAAGACAATAAGGCATTATAAAACTATATTGAGTTTAAACCTATCAGTAATTTACCAAGTACAAGAGTAATTTGCAGCTATAATAGATATGTACTAATCTGTTATCCAGTTTAAATTCTGAAATTAGTATATTTTAGTGAATAGACTTACAAAACCTGCATTTTTTCTCAAAATAGTACAAAATTTTTAATTTATCAAAATTGGAATACTAATAGAATGATTTATCTTTATGTCTAAGGTTGTTATCAATATGAAGCTAGAAATGATAGCTCTAAATAGACTCAGGTTACATATTTATTATAGACCTAATTATAACTTTAAAAATATAAATCTTATAGTTAATCAAAAAATCAAAAATGATCTATATTAGAGCAGTGCAACTAATAATGTTCAAAAAAGATTATTTGTACATAGTATTCATACTAAATTTGTAAATCTTTAGATCTAATGCGAGATGGTCATATAGAACTCATTGTTGTTGATCAAATAATCAAAAACGAATTAATTTTATTATTGATTTGTTAGACTAGTATTAGAGAGCGATATAACTGATAATGTTCAAAAAATATATATATCTATTGATAGTCTATACAATTTTTATGTAAATATAACTACACCAAAATTACATCAACAGATTTTAATATAAATATTGTGATTTTAGTGTTAATGATTTGAAAAATTTGGTTAACAATATGAAAGTGTTATTTAGCTGTGTTAATAATATTGAGACGGATAGTGCTGAAATTTGTAGATTCAACAAATCAGGTTTTGACTCGAGTAATTTTTGTAGGTCTTTATATTTGATTAAATATTAATTTTTTTTTTTTAGATAATTACTTGATAGATATATTGCATATCAATAAAAATCAGCATAAATAAATACATTGAATAATTAAAAAGTAATCAGTTGAAGAATAAAGTAATCGGTTAGACACAAATTCTTATATTTTAGTTAGCAGCTATTTACCTAGGTATATTAGGTAGAATTTTATATTAGATATATCTGTTGATCACCTAGATAATCCACCAGGTATACCTGTCAGATAATCGGGTAGCATTTTTTCGATCAGGTACCATCACTATTAAATATAGTAGAAATTTAATAAACTTAGCCAATTACCAAACACTTTATTTTTGTTTTTATGAAAACTTTCTAAAGAAAATGATTGAAAATAATTAGAAAAGATTTTCTACTAGAAATACTTAAAATAAAAAAATTTTACTTATAAATAAAAGTATTTATAATAACTAAATCAATAAAATTTTTTACTAGATTTTTCTTAGATATACTAAATAGATGAATTTAAAGTAAAGTATAGTTTATATAATAGTATATAATTTTTATAAGCCCAATACAGACTAATAATTATATAATATAGTATGATAAGATGAGATAACATTATGTTGGTATGGTAATAATTTTTTTGATCAGAGAATATCATGAAGTGATATTTTCTGAATAATTAAAAAAATTATCGCTGTATTAATGTGATGTATCTCAGAATCATCATGCTATATTGGTATTATAATATAGTAGTCATTGATCATAAATTGTACTGTTTATGTTTTTTTAAACTTCTTTAATTCATATAATGCAAAATGATATTAGTATGAATAACATAAACTATACAAAATAACAAGTATGAATGATATAATAAAAGAAAATAATTTTATAATATAAATAGTATAATACTCATGATCAATAGTAGCTGTACTATAATTATGGTTATTAGAATAGTCAACTTTTATTTTCATACTATTTCCTTTACTTTTTTAATTTCTTGTGTTTGTTGTTTAATTATAATCTTTTATATCTCTGTTTTTCTTTTTAGTATCCTTTTTTGTTAATTTTTTTTTTATATGTTGTATTTTAACAAACATGTAAGAGATGTGACAAAAATCAGATAGTTTTTTAGAAGAAGAGGAGAGTAAAAAAGTCAAAATTATATATAAGAACCTAATTTTTTTTATATTAAGAGGGAAAGAGGAGTAAGCCTCTAATAAAAAATAATCAAGTGATAAATGACTCTGCTCTAACAGGGTGTGACAACTTAGTGAAATGGTTAAGTTGTCACACCCCAAGTAGAATGTAGACTAGGAAATTTATTGGTGATGAATTTCGAATATTCTACTTGTATAACAGCTACTGTCTTTCAATAATCAGTTGAAACAGAATCTCTGTAACTTTGGTAACACTAACAAGACTAGAAGATCATAGGTATTTGTACAATATATAAATTATACAAATATGTTTTCAAATTATATAAATCCAAAGAACTAGAAAGATGGATGCCCACTTGGCAAGACCTAAATAAAGAGGTAGCACAGACCTTTAATAGTACTACATAAAGAATTATTATCAGGAAAACTGGCAAAAACTGAATAGGACCGAAGTGTTTGATAAAGCACTCCATCAACTAGGCCGTTATAAGAGTACTGAAAGAAAAAAACCTAACTGTAAGGACCAAAAGCAGATTACAGCCCTTCTGGGTTATCTGAATTAGTAGTTTGGGATAGTTGGAAGTACTGATGATAGTCTGTAAAGTATATGTTGAAATTTGGATGAACTTTCAAGAGTAATAGTAATAGTAATGGCTTTGACTCGCAAGTACTTGTTCTTGAACTTGACATAAGTTACTGAAGATTAGATTAGTCAGATTGTGGATATAGAAAGCTTTAACAGGTTTACCATGAGGATAAAGTAGTTCTAAAGGGTCTTAGCAACAGTTAAGCAGTGATGAAAACAATACAACAGTGTGAAGTTGATCAGAGAGTTTATATAGGAGATCTACAAACAGATCTTAAATATGACAATTAATAGATAACTATAAATAGAAATAGATATAGTGAAACCCTTAAATAGGCAATGAATAAAGTTGTACATGTGACTAATTGTACTCTTATTGGTGTAACAAAGTCAAGCAAGGTCAACAAGACTGAGCTGGTGCTTGATTCAGATTGCAAATAAAACATGCTAGACCTCAAAGTGGTTACCTTAACATTAAAAAAAAAAAAAAAAACAAAACATGTAACCACCAGCCAAAAAACAATGAAGTTTAAGTTTCTAGTAAGTTAGAAATCCTAAGTAAGGCAAAAGGCTACTGAAGCAGGTTATATTGGTGATTTATTGTTGATAAATTTTTGCTTTTGGTTGAATTCATTATAACTATAGATAGAAAATTTTTTGAAATTTTGTTGAAGAGTTGAGTTCTAAATAAAGCAAGAGCAGGATTGCCAAAGTATAAAAAAAAATAAATTTTTTTCTATAATTATAAGATATTCTTTTTAATATAATTATAACTATATAAAGTATCCTCTATATTAGTCATATCTCTATATAATTACTATTTTTTGTATCTCAAAGATATAACTATAAAGAGATTTGGCTATATTAAATTTAGCCTGGCCCAGAACGGCCCAGCCCGCAATTATAAAATTTAATTGCTAAGCCCGGCCCGCAAAACGGGCCGGCTGGGCAGGCCTATGGGGGCCTCTAGTCACTACGTAGTGAAATTTTAGAAAGCAATTATGGTTCCAAGTATCAACCCAAGTACATATACGTACATATTTATTGGGTCAAGAATACTGCAGTTATTTGCAGTCGATTGTGGAAGTTTTTAAGTTACAAATAAAAAAAAAAAAAAAAAAAAATTCGAACGCAAATACTTTTAAAAAATAAAATCAGCAATAACTGGTCGATGATCGCTAATATACAAATCATCATCGTACAGATTAGGCATCGTCCCATGATTCAAAATTTTAATCTTTTGTTCCTCCAAACTATTATTACTAACCATGATGAAATCAATTCTGACTTGCTCAATACTTGTTGAAAACCCTGTAAAGGTATTGGAGAAACCATAAGAGGTTTCAATTGATCGGTTACTAATCTCATATCGTGTATCACCGAATGGTATTAAAGCATGATCTAATTGTGATTTATCATTATTGTTTACGTATTTCTTTCCGGTGAGTAATTTATAAGGTTCATCAACTTCTTGACAATTGAAATCACCAGTCAGAAAAACTATATCAGATGACTTTAATAAATCTTGAGAGTTTTGTAATATAAGTTTTGCGCTTTCTTCACGCGAGCGAGGCCCCTTATCATCGAAATGAGTGTTAATGAACCAAAACTTTTGGCCCGTAACCAGATCCTGAAATCTATTATGTAAACAGTGTTAGATTTATTATTATGTATAATCTTAGATGGTGAACACATAATTGTTAACCAAACCTTGCTTGAGTGACAACGCCTTTAAAATGGGATCAACGGATAGAATTATATGTAAATTTTGATAGAGAAATTCGTTGTAATCATATATGAAAATAACTTACGAGGTAAGCCAGAGTCCCAATCTTTACTACCAGGAATATCGGGTGTCTGTAAAATAATATTGGAATTAAGATCTACAAATAGCTACCATAGAGTGTTCTCAAGGAATAGATTAGCCGCGCAACCAAAATTCGGCAGATCGACCAAAATCTAGGGTCGGGATAGGCCGGAATTGATAAATTTCCACTAATAAAATGGTAGCCCATGTACTAAGTAAAGTTGCCCAAATGATAATTTGCTATAGTATAGTTGGCTGGTATGATTGCTTAATGCCGGGCTATCTCCGGGCCCATTCCGATCCTAAATTTTGTTGCGTGACTAATCTATCTGTTCTCAAGCACCTAGATGCGATTTCATAGTGATCGAAAATAGTGCACGTAATTTTGGCTATTCTCATAATATTTTTAGATGTTATTATTTGGATATGTGCAAGTATTACTATTCCCGTGATTTGCTAATAATGTAGTGATACTCAATTAGGGTTTAGAATGGCCAGGTATGCCAAGGTCCAAGCCCGGCCCGATTTTATTATTAGACTTGCCCGTAAAGTTATGGCGCGGCCCAAGACCGGCCCAAATGATTACGGGCTTAAAATCTAGGCCCAAACCCGGCCTGATCCGCAAACTCCGGGTTTGACCCGACCTATTCCGAACCCTACACTCAATTACCACCTCAATCACTGCTTGAGTAGATTCTAAATGGTTTATAAAACAAAATATAATAGCGGCAATACGTTAGTGTGTCGATAACGAACATAAAGAAAAATATAAAATGCTTGAACAATAACTCTATTTGCTTTAATGGTTATAAAGTTGTAATAACCAGCGCAAAAAAAAAGTAGTTTAGGACAATACTCATTGATTATTTCACTATTTAGATTTTTTCTCTGATTTAAATAAACCACATGTTCTGTATCTTATTCATCTTAATGACAAGCACGTTTGATCGGTTAAAAATACTTTCCGCTAATTAAAGTTTAATTCTCGACACACTTCCAACAACTCATACATCGACCCCCAAATTCTGCTGGATACACAAATTTCGCTGGATCCTTTTTCGAAGATTTTTTTTTAAAAACTTCTGACGAAGATTTCTCAATAACCATATTTTTTATTTTAATTCAATACCTTTATAGGATTAAAATAAAAAAGATTCATCGAATTTGGCTAGTATTTATTAAGAAATTTTCGCTAAAGTTGAAAATTAGAATATCAACTAAATCGGGAAATTTTTTTTCTTTTCTTTCTGTAAACTTTAAGGAAGATTTCTCAACAACCATCTATCCAAATTCGATGAAACTTTTTTGCTTTAGTTAGATCTATAAATTAAAATAAAAAATTATTGAATTTGTTTAGGTAGGTGTTGGGAAATATTCATTAAAATTTAACAAATTAACCACAGCTTTTATTTTATCAATATTTAAACTTGGACGAAGATTACTCAGCACCTACCTGACCAAATTTGATAAAGAAAATTTTATCGAATTTGATCAGGTAAATGTTGAGTAATCTTCGTTCAAAATTTGGCATGAAAAGCTGCAGCCAATGTTTTTTGAATTTTCTCATCAACTCCTTATTTAAATTGGATAAAATCTTTTTTTTATTTTGATTCTATAAGCTCTTAGAATTAAAATAAAAAAATTTTCATCGAATAAGGAATATTCTAAATTTTTCAACTTCCAGCGACAACTTCTTAATAATCTCTAGACCAAATTCAATGAATCTTTTTATTTCAATTATAAAGGTATTTAATTAGAGTTACCATTCATCGCCAGTGCGATGCATTGCTAACCCTGATCGACCAACCAGGATGCAGGATCAGAAATTTTGCTTATGAAACTGCCCTTTTTATTCTAACAAAAAAAAAAAAATTCTTTGCGAAATTTTGGGGTATTATCCTGACCAAACCCTAACCTAACTTTAACCAGTCACTATTTGTTTTGATTAACGTGAAATCAAAACAAATCAAATGATTGGTTATCAGGGATAGCACTAGTGATGAGTGATAATTGTCACGAAAAAATTTTTACCATGTGGAGCTTTTAAAGAGTCGAAAAGGGATCCAATCAAATTTCGTGTAACCAGGAGAATTTTGGGATCGCTGTATTAGTTCACTTTTTGACTCATTAATTGAGGCACTTGAGAACTCCCATAAACGAGTAAAATAGAAACATGACATACTTTAGATAACCAGTAGAATTTTGATTCTAATAGTTCCATACGATTTCTAAATAAATAAGTTATTGTAAATCAATCACGTAATCAAAAAAAGAAGATAATTAAAATCTTACTTCTTATAAAATATTGGGACGAATTCACCTAAATAAAGCAATATATTAACGTTACGCAGTATCCGATAAATAATAGCACCAATTAAATTCTTGTTATTTTTGCACAAACCTGCTTCTTTCCCATCCTCACGACCCACTCCAACCCATTGCCAGTCTTGGCCTAACAAAGTCTCAAGATCCGAAAGTTGGTTCTTAAGAACTTCCTGTTATGGAAATAAAAGTATACAAAAGGCAACGTGTTATTAACATTAGGTCGTAACCTGATCATTTCGTGTTTATATGCCAACCTGCAGACCAACAATATCAGCTCTATGAAATAGTATGGTATCGGCAACTTTTCTTCTTCTACTAGACCAAGGTTTCTCACCAGAAGTTTTCATAGTTTTCTCTGTAGACGGAGCAGGTAAGCCACAATAGGCATCATACCGAATATTAAAGGTTGCAACACGAAGAACGTTCGATTTGCTCATAGTTATAGAAAACTTTCAGCAAGCAAGCATGGCGAGGGTTCTATTTATGCAATTTCTGAATTTACACTTATTCGTCTGTGATACAAACTCAAAAAGGAAAAAATTGATAGATGTAACATTTGATGATCGCTTATTTGCACAATACTGCAATAACACGTGAAAGTTACAACGTTAGAGTTAGCAAGAACTAAGGTTAGAAAAGACTATCAGTATACGTATCTAAAATTTTGCAAGAATTTTTTTTTATTAAAGCGTAAATGCTGTTTATTAGTCGAAATTTTGAGTTACTAGCGATTTTCTGGAAAACCCTTCGATCTCATATAGGTGGGTTAGTCATGGCGAAAAAATGTCGCGGTGCGTGATCGGCGACCACTTCCGACCCTGATA
Source organism: Racocetra persica (assembly GCA_910592285.1). NCBI lineage: Eukaryota > Fungi > Glomeromycota > Glomeromycetes > Diversisporales > Gigasporaceae > Racocetra > Racocetra persica. Next base: position 4,586 of record CAJVQC010000269.1, on the reverse strand, counting down.
ATACAAATTACGTATTATGTTAAAATGATTATTAGTCTACGTATGAAAGACTAATACTGTAATAATATGTAATTTGTATTATCAGGGTCGGAAGTGGTCACCGATCACGTCACCGCGACATCTTTTCGCCATGACTAACCCACCTCTATAATATATTTACAATACCGTGTAACATAAGCGCATAAATAGGCGTATACTTAAAAATAATTAAAAATAACTTCATCGTTCTTATAATAAAATGACCAAGTAAAAAAGGAAAATTTCTTATGTAGATCATAAGATCAGGTGTAGAAAAAGGTATGTCATATGGTACTAATCCCCCAAGTTTCTGATTCTGGCCAATCAGAATGCAAATCAGGTGTAACGTGAAGATCAACTATCGAAGTCGCATTTATTTCAAAATTTCGCCTGGGCACTAACAAAAAAAAATTCCTTACCATTACAAAATTTTAGTACAATGTTGCTCACTAACCCCAAACCTTAATTTAGGTACCACTTTTAATTAGGTGACATGAAACTGGTGTGAATAATCCCAGCCAATAGAAACTTGGGGGAAAATTAGTAAATGCATGGCAGCCTTGCATTTGAACTGTGGGGGATCGACTTTTATCCCTTACACGCAAATTTAGTACGTATGATTGTTCTATCAAACTATATCTATTGATATTGGATCATATTGGATCGTAGTCAATAATCAAAGTTCATTTAGCATTAGTTTATTTTAAGTTGCTTCATGATAATTGGACGGTGTATGGAATAAGGTGTAAGTTTCAATAATAAACATTAATGCTAATAATATCTGATATATATATGTTTAGTATCGGTATTGATCGTGAAAAAGGTTATTTTCTACAGTATTTGATATCCTTTTGCATTTTCTGTTATAAATCCTTTTATTTTACTTAATGCATTTAAGTTCTTTGTAAGCTATAATTTAGAGAAAATTAGATGGTTGATTGTAATTTGTTAGGTTATATGGTAATGAACAATTGTAGAAAAAAGAGTGTTTTATTATTTACCATTATTGTATTATTACGTATAATAAATTTGCAATGAAAAAAATTACTTTTAGATACTCCAAATATTATACGGGATTAACAAAGCAGAACTAGGTTAATTGTTTAAGCTAATTTAGACTAACGATCAATTTTTTTTTTTTTAGATACTATCGATATACATTAGAATTGTGCGTGAGTGAGAATGAAAACCTGTAACCAATCATAGTAAATCATTAAATCTATTTCTCTCACGCACCCATATAACCTGCCCACCTAAAGTAGTGACCTAACCTGCGGATTTCACCCTTTCATAACGATAACTTTTAAACTATATATTTAATATAACTGTATGTAAATAAACAAAGTACGGAACATTCATAGTAGATCATAAATATATCGTAAATTTTAAAATAGGAAAATGAGAAGTTTACTATATGTAATCTTATTTTTCGGGCCAATCATTACGTTACACGAACGGCTAATTACATAGTTATTTACCGAAGTTCCATTTATTATAAACCAATAATTGAAAAGGATAAACGAAGAAAATAATTGATAATGGTATGAATTACACGAATTCAAAATTCAAAAAAAGCAAAAAAAGCGTATATAGCATGAACTGACAATATTTGTTTGGGATGACAAACATGCGTAATTCTTGTTCCAAATCTGTTTACATTAATTAAACGTTAGTTGCACTAAGTACGTATGTTGCGCGAAAATGTATCTTAAGAACTTGAGTTTGTTTGTTTGAAAACTTGAATTCGCTTACTCGGTCACCTTTTTCTCTCACATACATACATTCTTTTACTATATATGCGCCACAATATCAGAGGTATATGCTTTGTCCTACTTTTAGTTAACCCGATTTCCTTTCTGACGAGTTTTTTTTTCCTCAAGATTAAAAGTAATAAAGGTGTAGAAGACAATGACATATCAAAGCGATTCGGAGGACGATTTATTCGTCCATAGTATGACCTTAAAAAAAGCGCAAGCATTGATAGATAATCCTCGTTCTCACCAAGTTATTACCCTTGCAAGTTGTGGTAAAAAAGTTGGGGTCTGTGAAGTTGGAGACCCAGAAGGTTATCCCGTGCTTTGGCTTACAGGTGCATACATACATTTATCTATTTTCCTTTCTTAATCAATACAATAAATTATCTATATTTAATATCTCATTTTTTTCTTAATTTTTATTTCATTCTAGGAAACATGGGTCCAGCAATGTCAATCCTTTTATATCATAATCTTGCAAAACGACATCATATTCGTCTAATTTCGGTAGATAGACCTGGCTATAATGATAGTGACGATATTTATTCACGATCTGGTGTTCCAGACTTATTTGAATTTGCTGATATGATCAACGAATTGACTTTGATATTAAGAATGTGGCAATTTGGTATGGCTACTTTTTCACTAGGCGCCGTTTACGGTTTGGCTTATTCACTTAATTTCCCTGAGAGAATTAAAGGTCCGATATTTACGATTAGTCCTTGGGTGTCAACTAGTACACCAGGACATTTACTTTATTATAAAGGTTTGTATAAATTATTGATAGATCTATGTTTATGTAATATTTACTGTTAAAATTTTACCTTCCTTTTGCTCTTTTACTTTTTTAAAGGCATCGCAAAATTTGCTCCAAATTTCTTAATCCGTACTACATTAAGCACCCTACCACACATGACCAACTTTTTTAGTATGTGGAGCACATTAGGCTCCTCATCTCCTCGCGCTTCCACATCCTCTACCCTTAGATCTCAATCATCATCAGCATCATCATCATCATCCTCAACAATTGATGATGAACCGATGGCGCTTTCCGTCGAAAGTGTGATTAGTACAATATCTCCAGGTCGTAGTTATATACACAAAAAGATTTATCAAAATGGTTTATGGAATTTACAAAATCGTACTGGTGCACATATTGATGCTATGGTAGCATTAGAAAAAGTTGATTGGGGTTATAAATATGAAGATACTACACATCCGATTCAAGCTTATGTAGGTGAAGAAGATGAAAATGTTCCGTTACAAGCTTGGACGTATATGAGTAATAGAATGGATAATTTAAAATTAAACGTTGTTAAAGATGGTGGTCATTATTTGTTATATAGAATGGATTTCATGGAAGAGTTATTTACAACAATCGAGTCCACTGTCAATTCATAAATAATACCAGTAGATTATACAATAGTAAACCATTAATAATGATAACGGGTTTTTCTTTATTATATAATAATATTACATAATAATAGAAGTATGATATCGAATATATATTGTGTATTTTAGTGTATACATACAATTTTTATTAAAGAAAAATTATTCGATGACACGTAAAACCACCCGAATTCGAAGACTGTTCTTCATTCTAACCTTTTGTGCATATCACAATTCCCTAATCGTTATACTAATAATTTACGTCAGCATTAGCGAATTTTAACTCACATTTTATACAAAAGTAAATAATATTTTAACCCAATAAATATAACTACCTCCAAGCGAAATTCCGGTAATATTGGTCACAAAAAGAAGAAAAAAAAAAAGAAATTCATACTTATGATTGTTTTACCGCCAGAACTGCCGATGGAACAAGATCTATTTCAAAAAATGCATAAATAGATATAAATAAAAAAATAAATAAATACATAAATAAATACATAAATAAATAAATGAATAGGTTAGTGTACATATATGCATTTATATGTTGTGAGAACTGAATTTAATAAAATTATAATTTTAGGGTAGAATTTACTTTATATAAACCTACATCCTAACCCTAAAATCCTATGAAAATCAAATTCCACTTAAATTCTGTTCCCACTTACAACATATATACAGTTACTTACCCAAATCCTTTAAGGTTTTTTGCATCTCATCATTTTCAAACACTTTCCTACAAGGTACATATAAAATAGAATCATAAGTAACAAACAAAGAATCAAACAAATTCTTACAAAAGAAAAGCTCTATACCTTGGAAATGTCGTCATCAATTGGAATGGGCCAACAACATGTTGACTAACATGATCGTGTACAATTTGTAAAGTATCGGTAGCTTGAAATGTTTGAGTGATAGGCGCTCCTGCTGGTGGTCGAATCTTTGGAAAATAATCAAAAGAACGAATTAATTCAATACGACAGAATATGTAAAACAATAAGTATATAAAAGCCGGACCTGTAACCGTGTTTCGGTGTATTCTTTCTTTGATGCAGCTAAAGCGGCCGCTGCTTCGGCGGCGGCTTCTTCCTGTTTTTGAACTTGAATCGCTTGTTTTGCCGCTTCACGCTATAAACATTAGTGATTGTCAATGGTTAATTATTTATGACACAATTTCACATAAATTTGTATTAATAATTTTATTCATCACCTTTGCCGCTCTTTCCTTTTTATCTGCTTCGATCTGCGCCTTTATTTTAGCCTTAGCAATTTTGTCATCTTCCTTTTCTTTCTTTTTCGCCATTAATAACTTTTGCATTTCCTTTTCTTCCATTTGACTTTTGGCTTCTGTCAATTCTCTACCGGATTGTCTTCGCATTCTTTCACGACTTTTCTCCTCTTCTTTTTCTTGAATAACACGTAATT
>CAJVQC010000268.1:0-14230 GCA_910592285.1 Racocetra persica | reverse complement strand
TATATTTTCGGTTTTCTAAAAGATTTCTATATAGTACATATAATAAAAAAATATACAAACTATTCCTTCCTTCTACACCATTATTGTTAACTATTTTTCTCAATTTTTTTTTGCTCAACAAATGAGATTTTGTTAGTATAGTGGTAGTTAATTGCTTATAACTTTGACCGGTGAAGTGTAATATAAAAGTTGTTGGATTAAAATAGATTAAATGAATATGTTGTAGGGCAAGGTGAGACCTTCGAGTTTCTCTAATAATCTACTGCGTTTCATAAAGGAGATAATCTACCCGAGCTTTCAAAAAAAGTATTGTAAAACATATAAAAAAAGATCTTTAATCAATTGTGTAATGATCTACAAAATCAGAACACTCAGGACGTTTCTACCTCGAGCTTATGTTTCAACATAAGCATGGTTGTTGGTGATTTTCGGAGGTATAGTAATTTATCTACATAGTAGATTATGAAAATATTATAATTTTATAACCCTGGTATGTGTATATTTTCGCATATTTATACCTGAACCGCATAATTTACAGCATAATTCAAAAATTTTATCGCATAATTTCGCATAAATCGAAAAGTAATGCATGCAGAATTTGGGGTTTGTTGCCGCAGAAAATGATGAGCCCTAACCCCAACTAGAGAACTTACTTACGTAATCTTCTATAACCTAGACCTTCTATGATACTACTGTCACACATAGTGCTTGCATTTCATGATCGGGGCTCCTTCTGGAAATTCCTATTCCAGAACCGTACTTGCACTTAGACTTTCCACAGGGTTTGTATCTGATTATAGCTCTATAAGGTTATAGTAACAAATTCAAAATTTGCTACCAGCCTGACTCGAACCGTTGACCTTGTCTGTAGGGTTTGGGAGCTTAACCAATAAGCTACAGGGCCCAAACCCCTAATTATTATTTTTAAATAATAAAATATATTTTTTTAAATAGAAATTAGTTTTAGAATAATCTTTTAATATATTACAAATTATTTTTATATCATGTAAAATATCTAATTAAAATAAAGTTGTATAATATTAAATATAATATATAATTATATATTTTTATAAGGAAATTTCTAATTTACACCACAAGTGATTATCACCTGTAGTAAAATTATTTTAAAATTTTGCTTATAAACCTATTTTTTAGGCTCTAAGTAAAAAATTCCTTGTAAAATTTTACTATAAATCTTACTAAACTCTAACTCTAATATGAGCCCTGACCCTTACCCTAAAGTTCTCCAAAAAATATTTTTTATTTATTAAATTGTTTATTTATTTGTTTATGTTACATAAAATTATATATTGTAAATCACAGGTAATCATCACCTGTAGTGTTTATTAGTTATTTTCTTTTTATAAAAATATTTTAAGCTAAATTAACATTTCAGATCTTAGATATTTTTATAAAAATATTTTAAATAATTAAAGCTAAATTAATATTTCAAATCTAGATATTTTTTATAAAAATATTTTAAGTAATTCAAGCTAAAATTAATAATTTAAATTTTAAATATTTTTTAAAAAAACTATAAATAATCAAAACATATATAGTCTGCTTTCTATATAGTTATTCTTTATATAATTATACTCTCTTTATAAGTACACTAATATTTAGAACAAATATATACTAAACATAAGATATTTGACCTCTATATAAGTATAATTTTTTATAAGTACAAGATTTCTTGAAACTGAGAATATGCCTATAGAGAGGTTTGATTATATTACTACTTTAGATACTCTTCATTTTTTAAAATAAAAATTAATTCACATTAAAATTATATATGGTACAGAATATCTATACTCAACAGTTATATATAAAATTGTATTTCAAAAGTTACAATATATATATTTTTATATAAATTTTAATAAATCAGATTTTATATAATTTTTATATAAAGTACTATTACAAAAATTTAACCTGCATTATTATACTATTTAATTTAATGTATGATCTGAATTTTAACTTTTCAAATAGCCAAAAATTTGATCACAGAAGCCATATATCATATAATCAAAATTACAATTATATAAAATTCAATCTACTAAATTTTACAAAAATGATATAAAATTATGATAGTTTTATAACTTTAGTTCTATAAAGTATCACAATTTTTTAAATGTTATAATTTTTTATTCAAGTTTTTAAAAAATCTAAACAATACCTTTATAGAGCTATGTTAATTTTAAAAATCTTATTATTGTAAAAATTTTAATGATTTGAAAATTGAAATTTTTATATATAAATTATAAATTTATATATAAAATTTCAATTTTAAATTGCAAAAACTTTTGCAGTAATAAGATTTTAAAGAATATTTGGCACATATGTAGAGCTAATATAGCCCTATAAAGTTACCAGTAAGATTTTTTAAAACTTCTTAGATAAAGGTTATGGCCATTTAAAAAATTGAAACACTTTGTGTACCTGTTTCTGCATAATATAATGCGGGCCAAAATTTTGTCGATCACGTCCATTGGTCAATCAAGGTCGCTCATTTTTGTGCAGTGACCGTCTTTACATTTACCACATTTTAGTTTTTATGCACCTCAGAATTATGTCAGTTTATTTATTTGCGCGAGTAACACAAACCAAAAAGGAAATCGAATTTTGTAAATAAACTAAGTGCGTAAAGATAGAAGTTTAGGGCGTTAACATTAGAGGCTTTAACAATAGATTGTTGCTCATTATATGTAACATTTCGTTTCCGAAATTTTTAATTAGTGCACCAAGGTTGATTTAAACATTAGTTTTTGAGTATTTTCGCTTTCGCACGTGTTCGAAATTCATGCTGATCCGGAACAGTCAAATTTTGTGCACTCCGATTGGCCGTTTCCTTTCTAGGTGTTTGTATTACTCGCGTGTTTTGTCTCAGAACTATATCTATATTGTATTTTCACAATGCATAAGATTTTTATTCGAGATCTACGTAAAAAATACTAATATAGTAAACAAACTTAGAACAATACCACGGGATTTAATATGTCCATATTAATATGAAGAGATATGAAGATCTTTATTATATAAGACTTTTCGTTTTGTTAATCATCTCAGTTCAACCCTTCAGAATGGTAGCACTACCAAACGAGTGCCTTTCAGAAATATTTATAAATTTTCCTGATGATATTTATTATAGAAAAAATTTATTTTCATGCCTTCTTGTAAATCGCCAGTGGTGTAGAAATATTGTACCAATACTATGGGAAGGAGTATTGCAATCAGCAATTAAACCATCACAAATTAATATATTCCTTTCTTTGTTAAATTCAGAAGAACAAATGTTATTATCTACATTTGAAACAATCCTTCCTGCTACACCGAAACCATTATTTAATTATTCCTCTTATATTACAATTCTCAAAACTTCTCATCTAAAAGAGGGAATAATATCGTGGCTTAATTCTATTGATTATCTACTTTCTCCAAATCCATTTGCACATTCTTTAATCTCTATGTTCATACGAACAAGTAAGAATCTCAAAGCATTAGTGATTCCTGATGATAATGAACTTGCATTGTTTCCGCCAACAGCAATGTTTGCAAATTATAAACCTGGATTATCTCAATTAGTTAGATTGGAATGTAGTATTTATGCACAAAGTAATATTAGCGTTTCAATCACAGAATTTTTAAAGGCTATATCTACGATATGCACCAATATTAGAAAAATTTATTTATCATTCATATCCAGTAATCCGAGTGAAGAATTAATTACATCTTATTCAAACATAATCAAAACTCAAAAGAAATTAAGAATTCTTCGTTTTAGTCAAGTGTTGGGAAACACAGGAAAATTAATTACGGCCTTAGAGCAAAAACTTTTCTTAGAACATCTTGAATTCTCCAATGTAGATTTTTCAACTATATCACCTTCGGATATAAAAGTACTCGCACAGTGTAAAAATTTGAGAACGTTAAGATTTATAAATTGTAGAGGGATGACATTGGAACATTGTACTTCATTATTAAATTATCCATTAGAAAATTTGAGAGAACTTAAACTTTTAAGTGGAAGTTTTGATTCAAATATTGTAAACTTTTTGGTTGAGACGTGGGGTTCAACTTTAGAAAAATTGCATTTGGATCGGATTCAAACACAAGTACTATCAAATATATTCATAAATCATTGTTCAAACCTTAAATATTTGCGCGTTAACGTCAAAGATGGAGATGAATTTTTGTTACCATTTCTTAGTCAATCTTCTCTCCTATATTTGACTATGATATCATATTATACTACAAGTTTTTCATACGAATTGGGTCGAAATTTACCAACCAGTTTAAAATGTTTAGAATTAAAAAAGTTTTATTTAGCTCCAGAAAGTTTTGACAAATTTTTGAAAAATTGCAAACATTTGGTTAAATTAGAAAAGCTTATCATCGGAACTTCTTCACCATTGGTGGATCACTATACAAGTCTTAGAGAATTCATTAAATCTTGTAAAAATTTAAAAATAATTACATTTTATTATAGAGATTTCTTTATAAATGATTCGGTGGAGGAAAGGATTAAAGCCGTTGTTAAAGAAATTACAAATCTTGGTGTTGCCTGTATGTATTATGGTTATGAAGATAGGTCTGATGATTATTGAATTTATATTTTTAGGTTATTTGTTTAAATTGTTTTTTAAATTAAATAAAATTTGTATTATTATTCGTTCTAGATATTTGATAAATAATAAAAAATAATGTTGTGTTAAAAACAAAACAGCTAACCGAATAATCTCATTATTATTCATTTATGTCAACAATAAATGTAACAATTGAATCTACGACGAAATTCGGATGCCAATTTGAATATGTGTGCATAAAAATCGATCTAAAATTGGTTGTGTCAGAATGAAACTCGATCCTAGAATGCATCAAATCTGATTGAGTTATGAATAAAGAACTTAATAATCAAATAATCAAACAATTGGTGTATTTCGTGCAGAATAATAATGGTTAGAGTTTTCACACAACCTTTTATTCCAAATGCATTGAAAATAAAGTAAAAGCACTAACTGAACAAAATTACGAAACATTAAAAGTTCTTTTTTTATCTCATGAATATCATAACGCATACATCTACTGTAAATCCACTTTTCGTTATCGTTTAAGAGATCATATTTTAAAGATATATCCAACAAATAAGTTACTACTATTGCTATATACTTCGGATTATAAATCAGGGGCTTTTTGACATCGGTGGTCTTAACAGCTATAATTTCCAATTCAATACGATCTTGAATCAACGATAAGCTTAGTCGAAAGAGGCGGTTAGATTTGGCGAGTCGGGTTGGTTCTTCTGGTAAGTATCTTTTTGTTGAGTCTGTTCTTACTTAACACTTAATATACAAATTAAACTTTCTGATACTTAAACCACGACCGATTCGGTACGTTGAATGGCCGGAACAATCGTGTGAGGTAATATACTGCTTTTTTCAATAACTACGGCTTTACCTATACATGTGTGCCTAAATTAGGGGATTTACGCATTACGGCATGCCTATATTTTTTATATTTTCGGCTGGCCTAATTATTTTTGTCTGCATGCGACCAATATTTCGTACCATCATGTGTTACTTACAAGAAAATTAATAATCTGATTATCATAGGAAGCATAACTTAATGTGATTACATATAAATTTAAACTTACAGCCAAATTGTTATTATAGAGATAACGCAATGAACATTTTAATAATAAAGTTCACTTAAACATGAAAATTATCATTCTTAATTGAGTATTATAATATGAATCCTTAAACAGGAGGAAACGTTGATGTTACACGACTGATCTTTCACCCGGTGTATATCAAAAAAAATTATTTTACAATACCAGATCATCCCGCTAGTACATGTTATGATTATAATCCCACACCATTTTATTATAATAAAAATGGTGTGGAATTATAATCATAACATGTACTAGCGGGATGATCTGGTATTGTAAAATAATTTTTTATATGTTGCACACCGGGTGAAGGATCAGTCCTTATTACCGTATCGTGTTTTTCAAATTACTGTGATCGCACGAAAATTTTAAAATTTCCTTAAATTCATCATTTTTTTAAAAAATTATCACACAAAAAGTCACAATTTCAAAGATTTCTTGTCAAATTCCAATTCTTTAGTATAACATCAATTAATGTACTAGATCTTGCTTTGTTTAGCCAAGTGGTTATAAAATTTCCAGTTTTTTTTTTTTTAATTTTTCCTTGTGTTTTTAGATCGCTAGTGTTGAAAATTAAAATTGTTTCAAATTTATAAATAAATAAGGTAGCTGCGAGATGCCATCGCACTAAAAGCTAGGAACGTAAACAACAATATTCTAAGAATGGAATGATATTAAAAATTTAACGAAGTGTATGCAAATTAAGTGGTGTGTCCGCACAATCCTGCATTTTATTTGATAAAATATGTGGTAAAGTAGGGATGTGAATGCATATCAGGAATTTCACACGTAGTATCATCACAGGGCATATGTAATACTTTCTTCTGTATACAGGGAGTTTCTGCGCACGATTTGATCCACACCTGAATTCATATGAATCCATATCTGTTCCACAATTAAGTTTTAAAATTCTTATATACAAATGTTGAAACAAATGATAGTAAAAGCATGATTTTCAGACATAAATATTCACGGGATATTTCTATTTATTGATTAGAGTTTGGAAAAAGAACTCTATCACTGATTATAAAAGAAGGATTACATTTCGTTAGTGCCCACGACCTGATTGATACATAAGTATTTCTCCAATTATTTCAATAAGTATAGTGACAAGCTATTATGTTTACGTATCTTATTATTCGTATTGATTTAACCAATGCAGATAATTTCTTATTCAATTTCTTTATGTTGATCAATCGAATTATTCAAAGATAAGATTCAAAGATAAGTTAACACTTAATTTGTTTACATTCAATTTTTTTGTATTGATTTAATTGTTATTTCAGTTTGTTATTCAAAGGTAAGCTGACACTTATTTAATGACACCGAGGGAAAACAAAACTTAGTCCATATAATGGGTTTATTAATTTTCCCGCCACTTCTATTGGAGTATCATAATGTTGATTAATAAGGTAGATACTCCGATATATGAATAATTAGTAAAACCAATCAGAGTGGTAGAAGTGGTAGGAAAAATTAGTAAAACCCCATCGTACCTTACGTAAATAAGTTAGTCGTAACTAGGTATGGATGTAAATCATTTCGTTATGTGGATGTAGATCATTATTTCGGTATTTTTAGGATAACTTCTTTTGATTGGTCAATCACTTTAATTGTATTTATCGTTATACAGTTTAAAGCACTTTTTAAGAATGTAATATCCATAAGTAAAAAAATAAAAATTCAACCCGTCTCTATCTTCGAAGAAGTACTAACAGTTACTATGCAATTTCTATGTATCTTTAACTATAGAACTATGTAATTACTCGACCATTAAATCTAGCTGAGTTATGAAAAAAACTATTAGTACAAACTTTTTTTAAAAATAGATAAAGCGATTTATAAACCATAATAAAGAAGGTTTAAAACATAAAGAACCTTAATACATAAGTTATAATATATGAGTGTTTAAAACTTTTTATATGTTTACAGGCTCTAACGAGTCTTATCATAACGTGCTCTGGGTATAATAAACGATAGATCTTTAAACATTATATTAGTTCGATATTAAAGGTGCGGTAGGTATTTAAAAAATATTTTTGTTAAAGTGAAAAGCGATAAAGTTTATTGTAATGTAATTTGATTAGTTAGTTGCACATGATGCATGAATGGCTAATCATAACTCGTTATTCAATTTCATGTGATCAACCAATTTATGGAATTTATAATTTAGTGAATTGCTATTTTCACCCCCTATTTTTGCTAATGCTACCTTCCAGATATAAAAAAGTGCTCTGAAATTGATCTTAATAAAAGTTGTTTATTAGGCCTTTCCGGTTCTAATAGTAGTAAAATCATTACATTTGAACCAGCTTCTAAGATATTTATATCCAAAGTTAGTTAATTTTCATTTACTTTTTTTAAAAAAACTATCAGTTTGGTTTTAATGATTTTACTACTATTAGAACCAGAAAGGCCTGATAAACAGCTTTTATTAAGACAGAAGAAGGGTTTTCTTAATAACAATCTCTTCTAGAGCATTTTTTTAAATTTTAGAAGGTGGCATTAACAAAAATGGGGTGAAAATAGTAATTCACTAATTTTATTATAAGCAATTCCAAATCTACTTAAATTCTATTGCCACTTACAACATATATAATTTTCAAATTTTGGGCAAAGATTTCTCAATATTTGCCTAGGTTTTTCATGTTTAAAATTATTTTTGTATTCAATTAGCTTATATAATTTAAAATATCAAAATAGACAAAACATTGTTGAGATACTTTTGCTCAAGGTTTGTAAAGATTTAAGTGAATAAACTAAACCTTTTATCTAGTTATAAGATACTAATAAATGTCACACTATCAAAAAAATTAGCATTTTATTTTAAGTAGCAATTTGTATAATTATAGTAAATTTAAAGAAGTTTTGCAGATTTTTATATTATGTGTAGTTACAGCAATTTGAAATATATAATAACATATTATTGAATTTGTAATTTATTATAATTTGAATTCTTATAATTCAAAAAAAGTTTTAAAAAAATAAAATAAAATAAAAATAAAAATATGTAAAAAATAAATAAAATAAACTAATTTTAATCAGACAACTCTTTCTGATAATTATCAAAACACAAATTTTTATAGAAAAACAAAAACACAAAATTAACAGAACTCAAGAACAGCACCAAGAAGCAAGGCTTATATGACTAAGTTAAAAAGAAAAAAACACAAAACAATACTCTGTCTCTTAGGAAACTAGAGTTAAAAAGTCAAAACCTAGCAAGATATAGAAGAAAACTTGAAAATATAGCAGTTTTTCATTGTATATAAGTAATTTTTTGGGAAAAGCACTTGACCCTGAAGTGCAGATTTGTTTAAATAACACAACTATACAACACATAATAAAGAAAAACAATACAAACATATAAAACAGTACATAACAAATATAACAAGAAAAACAACAACAACAAAGAAGCTGAGTCATATGAAGTAAACTGAAAAAGAAATTTCTGAAAATAAATAAAAACTACAAATTGAAGCAGCAGCAAAATATGTACTAGAGAACCTATTAGAAGAAGTAGATAAAGAGGTTTTAGAAAAATATAAACAAAAATATAGGAAACAATATAGCAAAGATATAGAAGAAAAGTTGGAATACAAGTGTTGTAATCTTATTATGAAAAGCAAAATTAATACTATTTTGCCAGATATTACAAAACAAGATTTTTATGAGATAGATACTATAATGCACTATTTACTATTTATCAAGAAACAGCAAGAGGAAAGATTAGAAAAACAGTGTATAAAAATTTAAACAAATAGAAAAAACAAACAAATCAAGAAAAAACAAGAAAACAATATTAGATTTGGCCAAAGAATTCAAGTTCGAGATAAAAAAGATGCAAAAAAAATTGGCATGAAGAAAAAAATCAGAAATAGCTAACAAAAACAGAAACAAAAAAAATTATAGAAAATAATATAAAAAGCATTAAAATAAAGAAAACTTTAGAAAAAATTAATGAGAAAATACAATACAGAATAATTAAAGCAAAGCAAAGCACAATTTACTGGAAAATAGTAGATACAAAAAATATGGTAAAAATCCAAGATTTACAATAGGTTCTAGAGAAGCTGCAAAAGAAGCAAGAAGACTAGGATCTAATTATAAAAAGTAATAACAACTCAGAAAAAATTTAGAATAATTTAAAATCTAGTACAAAGAAAAATATAGCAAAACAAAAAGAAATACAGACCTGGAAATGAAAGAAGAAAGAAATTCAAAGAGAAGAAACAAGTATATTATCTAGTGCTAAAAAGATAGAAATAGCTATAGAAGAAACAAAAAGAGCACCAAAGCTTCATTGAAAAAAAGAAAAAGAAAGAAAAGACAGAACTAATATGAACAAAAAGAAGAAAAAAAAGCTATCCAAAAGAGAAAAACAACAAACTGAAAGAAAAAGAAAAAAAAAATACCAAAGAAAAGTTAGAGACACAGGACATTAGCATACAAGAGATAATAATAACTTTCAATAAAAAAAAATTTCTAAAAAAAAGAAAAAGAAGTAAAGTGGACAAATAGAAAAAAGAGAAACAACAGTATTTGACCAATATAGAAAATCAAAACAACAAAACCAAAGAAAAAAAATATACGAGGAAGAGAAATGCATAAATTAAAGTATCAGAAAGTCGAGAAGAAGCAATAGATAAACTAAAGTCACAAGATTAAAGGTAACAAGCTAAACTATCAAAGAGAAAATAAATTCAAGCCCTAGCACAGAGAAGAAGATGAATTTGTGCTTGTATACAAGTTCAAAAAAGAAGAAAGAAAAGAAAACTAGGCTAAAAAATTAAAAAAAAAAAGAAAAATAAGACTCTTCAAGAGATTATAAAAGAAGAAAAATATAATAAGCTACAGAAAAAGAAATAAAATAAAGAAGAAAAGATATATAAGTTAAAAAAGACAGTTTATAAAGAAAAATATATAATTTTTACAAAGAGAGCAGTCAATAAGAATATATATAATTAAACCACAAATCAAGGCCTTAGCTATGGTGTATTAGAAGAATTGAGTGATTACTAACAAGGTTGATAGCTTTCAACCAAGGATTAGAAGGATTAAATACTTAGTAAGTTGAGGATCCAATATGAGGTAAATTGACTACTTGGGCAGATTGCATCTAGGCTTTAATAGTTGAGTAAGTTTTTATTAGTATAAGAATATAGTATAAAAAATTTATATTTTATGTAAATATAAAGTTCTGATACTTCTAATTTAAATAATAAAAGCAAGATTGCCAAAAAAATAAATAAATAAATAAATATAATAAAAAATAAATTAGAAAAAACAAAATTTCTATACTATTTAATGTAATTTCAGAAATGCTTTTATGCTTTTGCCTGATATTTTTTATATAATAAAAAACAATCAAGCATTATTTAATTTTAATTTATTTTAATTCTAAAACAAGTCTAAGATTTCTATCACTATTTAGCTATACCGATAATCAGTTCTTGTGTACTACTAGATGCAGAATTAAGAAAGCAAAAATTAAAAAAAATTGTTTATAAACAAGAAATTTAAATTTGCTTGCAAAAAAATTTGTAAATTTAAAAAATTTACAAGATTTTAGTATGAAAATGTATAATTTTTCATTTTTAGAATTTTTATATTTATATTAAAATTTATATTCCTAGATTTTCAGATTCTTGCATATGTATAATATATGAAATTTAATAATTACAGTAATTTGAAAAATACAATCATATTGTATGTACAAAAAAGTATACTAATTAGTATTTCTTTTAGTGTAGATTTAAAAATTTGCAGCATTTCAGTATACTATAAATAATTAGATATTAATCTTTTAATAAAATATTTTTTTTATTTTTTTTTATAGTCAACTCTTTCAAATCTAAATCTAAATAATCTAACTTTTAATAAATTCTATTCTTTAAACTATATAAAGTACAATTAAATTTTTAAAAATCTATTACTCAAAATTTTATTAGACCTTATCTCCTACTTTCTAAGCTAAAATAAAAGTATTCTATATGTTGAATACTATATACTATCTATTTTATAATATTTTTTATTAATCAATACTCATCAACTCTTTCTACTAATCATCAAAGCACAAAATTCTGAAAACAAAAATTAACAAAAAAATTATAAAAATACACAAGAGTTACTAAAAAAACTACTCTCAAGTGCCTAAGTAAAGAGAAAGAGGACAACAAGAAATACTTAGTCTCTTAAGAGACTTGATTAAAAAAACAAAAGTAGCAAAGAAATAGAAGAAGTTGTAAAAAATTGTCAATATTTTTTTGCACTTTGCGAATTTTGGAGGAATTGGCCTTGACTCTAAATCACAAATCTGTTTTGGTAATACAAAAATCACAATATATAATAAAATAAACAAAGAAAATATAACAAAAACTATATAACAAAAGTAAGCAAAATAGTAAACGACTGCAACAAACAACAACAACAAACAACAACAACAAACAACAGTAGTCGAAAAATAACAAATCACGTGAAGCAAAAAAACAACAGAATGCTTTGAAAAAACCTGTCTTAGCAGAATTAGCAAAGATAAAATTAAAAGAAATATATGAAGATATAGAAATGTACAGACAAGGTTATATTAATTCTGATATACCAGAAAGTATAAAAGAGGTAATAGCAGTTATCAAGGACATAATAATAGCAATAACTAATAAAATAATAAATATACAAGTAAAAAAAATAATAGCAAAATATGCTTGACAAGAACTTATTCTGAAGGAAATAGCTGAAGAGTGAATAGTAGAGCTTTACAAAAAATTATGGTATTATACATAGAAAAACTAGAGTACACAGAGCTTGTACTTATAATATGAGGTTTTTTACAAAGTAATACAAAAAGAAAAAGACCCTATTAATTGTATTATAATAGAAGAAATAGTTGGTTATATAGTAGAATTAAAAATAGCTGATGAAATTTGAAGACTATTAGAAGAAAGGCAAAAAACAACATGTTGAATTAAAGTCAAAGCTAGAAGCAGGTTGGAGTAGAAGACTCCAAGGACAAAGAAAAAGCTAACAAAGGCAGCACAACAAAATAGCCCTAAAGTCTATAGCAATTTAAAGAATCTGTCAAGACTATCTAATAAACTAACAAGAAGCAAGAAGAAAAGTAAAAGAAGAAAAGAAAAAGATGCAAGTTCAACAAGAGAAAAAACAAGCTGCTAAAATAAAATCAAAGTTAGATTTGGATTGGAGCAAGAGACTTCAAGAACAAAAAAAATTCTAGCAGAGGTAGCATAATGAATTAGAATTAAGGACTCTAGTAATATAGTTTAAAGTATCTGTCGAATTTGTCTTAGCATGCCAGAAATGAAAAAAAGAAATTCAGAAAAGAAAAGCAAAATAAAAACAAGAGACATAATATTCCAGTCTCACAGAAGCAAAGATACTAAATAAGATTTAAGAGAAATCGAAACCAAAAATTGAATTAACAACTTTAGAAGAATGGCTAACAGAAATAATATACCAAATAAGTATTAAAGATTTATAGTATAATAGTAAAATATGAAAAAAGAAGAAGAAAAATTTGCTTGCAAAATTGATATATGGGTTGAAGTCCTAATGGAACTTGAATATGAATCTATCTCAAAGTATTTTAGCATCTAGGCTGATGGATATCAAAAATTAAAAAAAGAAAAAAGGATATATTACTAGTGATATTAGAAAAAAAATTTGTAGAATATCTCAGAAACTGGAAGATCTTTAATGAAATTTAAAAAAAATTCTTGAGAAAAAGAACAAGTTCTAGAAAGAAAAGTAAGAGAAAAAAGACCAAGAAAAGGAAAGAGGAAAACTCCCATATCTAGATCACAGAAGAAAGAGAATCTGAGTAGTTTGATTAAGACCCAGAAATGAAAAAACCAAAAGAGAACTCAAGATACTCTGAGGAAGAGAGAATATACAGAAGAATATTATTAGAAGTAACTCATAGAACAAGCCCTCAAGAAGAAAAAAGAAGATATGAAGCTATAAACAAGAAAAAAAAGATTATAGTAAAGATATGAGAAGACTTCTAAGTGCTGGGTCTCTAATTGAAAAAGACAGGTTAAATTAGAAGAAAAAAAAAGGAAATACAAATACCAATGAAAGAATCTTGGCAATAACTCTGTGTTAAAAGAGAAAGTTTTGTTGTTTATTAGTAAAAAATTAGATTTAAAACTTTGTTTTAAAAAGAAGAATAGTCTAAAAAAAGAAATTGCCAACTTAATTTAATTAGAAATTTTTTTATTTTGAAACCATCTTGTGATGGTTTCTTAAGCTGGCTTGGTATAGTTTTTCGATACAAGCAATAGCCTTAACTAGTGAGGCAGACCATATTTAGGCACTACTAGAGGTAGCCAAGTAATATCAAATCTGTAACTTAGATAGTTTAAGTATACCTTGTACATATGCTTTGATCTAATAAAGATATTGATAAGTTGCCAATACTGTCAAAAAAAAATAATAAATAATATTTTTTATAATGTTTTAAAAATTAATTATCTAAAATCCTAAGCCGGGTGTCTGAAAATAAGGGGTCCAATTGGATTCTCGCTCGGTTAGAAGGTAACTCACATAGGC
>CAJVQC010000267.1:0-14253 GCA_910592285.1 Racocetra persica | reverse complement strand
TAGTGATACGTGATGTGTGATCGAAATTGACGATATCGATATATATCGATATCAATTTAATTAATTTGGTAGTGATATGTGATATTGAATTTAATCTACTATATATCGATATATCAGTAAATGCGCACATATTACTATCTAAGCCCAAGGGCACTATAGCCGGGTAGGGTAGCATATTTTGAACCCTAGGGCAAGGGTAAGGACTCGGAAGGCGAGCCCTTACATAAATGGGTAGGGCTAGGGTATTAGTGCTACCCTAGCCCTACCCGGCCCATGCGGAGGCCTACACTTAGGGGTGCGACTATATAATGAATATTACTATTATATTATGTCTTATTAATATTATTCTATTCGTATTAATTTTGTAGTGAATATGAAAAGAACAACTATTAATCAAAGATATTAATTTACCACATACTGCTGAATATAAGACCCGGTCTGTTACATTTTACCAATTTTATGGGTTTGGGTCTAATAATTGGGTTTATTCTATTTTAGTTTTTTTCTATTTATATACTCTGGATCTTTTATATTATAGTAGTTTATTTACTTTGTTTGGTTTTTATAAGCTTTAGTCGCTAAATATAGTTACCATAAATCACCATATACAAGACCCAGGTCTCTTACATTCCACAATCTTAAAACCTATTATAGACCCTGAGTCTAGTATGCAGCTGAGAGTTCATGTTATCAAGAAAAAAACTTTGAAGAGTGTGCATATTTTACATTTATAATAGGCAATCCAGATATTTAAAAAAACTCATGATTCACATCTGGGTATACTACGTGGTGGGTCTGCTATCATGGGGGTCTGTATACAGCAATTTATAGTACTATTTACTCGTTTAGTTTAGACTTTATTACTCATGTAAATTAAATAAAACATTTTAAAGTATCTTAGAATTTTTAGTAACTAAAAATTAATAGTATAAATGATATTATTGCGATTTCACAAGTATTACTCTTATTGTAATCTTCTAATTATTGTAATAACGCTTAATTATACAATAGATCAAAGACCTTAATAGGCAATATTTATTGATTTTATGTGATTTAATCAGATTCAATTTAAAAAATTTGATCTTTTAATAAGAGAAGTCAAACCAGCTATCTCAATTGCTTTTTTATAAATTTTATACATTCTAACCATAATTAATGTTCAAATTTTTTTTTATTTGTATTAATTATATAGTTTTATACAAGATTGTTATAGTATAATAAATGTTTAATTAACTAAAATAACTACTATAATTATTAACTATTGATAGAAATATTATGTGATTTAGTCTCAGATCAATAGACTATAGTCTTAAGACCGATCTAAACTTGGCCCATACTTAGTTTTAAGACCAAACTAGGTCTGATCTAAATAACTCCAAAATAGACTATACTAAACCAGACAGATTAGTAACATCCCTAACTATTAAAATCACTAGCAAATTATATTATAAGGAATTCTGCTTAAGAATTCTCATTTGATTTAATAAACTCTTCTATTACTACTAAGCAAATACAAAAATAAATAAAATTAAAATATTGCATAATATGTAACATTTATTTTTTATAATAATAATACAAAAGTCATTTCTAACTTAGTTAAATATAATAAATGTTTATTCTTTTTACTTTGATAATATAAGCCCCAAAAAAAAACTTATAATTAATAATGTGTAAATTTCTTTTATACAATCACAGTAAAACATAATTAAATATTTTTTATATTTGCTCATTACTAATTTAATTTCTATTACTTCTTGAAAATAAAAAATAAGTTTAGGGTAAGAGAAATGGGTTAACATATGTTTTATTATTGTTTTTAGGTAAAGAAATATGTTTGATGTAGATTTTTTTAAATTTCATCCAATCATCATGTGATTATTTGTCAGATCAGTAAGGTCTAATTCTGCAGATCAGCGCATATGATAAATAAACTAACAAAACTATAAAATATATAATAATAATATAAAATATATAATAAAATTTAAGAAAATATTAATAAAAATTCATTTAAAACTATTAATAAAATTTGTTTATATTATAATTATATTGAACAATTTTGATTGGCTAATAATACCATATTATATAGCTCCTAATAATTTCTTTGACCCTCTTTTTTCTAAAAAATCAGATAATAAATATTTATATTCTTATTATTTTTGAGTATTACAATAATTTCATTATTTAATATACAGTATAATAATTTTTGTAAATTTATATAGTTTTTTTTAAAAAAATATTGTATTTATTTGAAATTAATATTGTAATAATTATTGCTCTAAATATATTAATACTATATTTGCTTCTCAAAACCAATATATTATGAAGATAAATATATAGTAAACCTTAGCTATAGGTATAGGAATAAGGTTTTATACTTTTTACTATAGATTTTAATATTTTAAAATAAAGTTTTTATATACCTCACATACAATCAAGGTTGTGAATATATGCTAGTTTGACCTCGCGCGAGATACATCTCTATATAGTATGTAGGGTTGGAAATTATTCAGTATAATAAATTTCGGGTTATTTTACTATATAATTATTATATATAATGATAATACCTATAGATTTATCACGTGCTCACTCATTTTTATGAAAAAATTTTGATTCTATTGGTTAACTTCGTTACACTAAATTATTTCATCTAGATTTTTATTGGTTAACTTTGTTACACTAAATTATTTCATCTAGATTTCTATTGGTTAACTTTGTTACACTAAAATATTATACCAATTATACGGAAATTTAATAACTGATTCAATTATACTATCGTTATACGGTTATTATACCATTTTTATTAATACGGTATCGTAGTACGTATGTACGTAAATAAATAAACTATTCGAGTTAATAATATTACCATTTATTTTCATTTAATTTATTAGTCTAAACATTCAAAAAATAACAATAAGCTATGCAAAGTTCATAATATTTACTATTTAAGTTCATTTTATAAAAATATTGACGCCTTTTTGTAAGGTTGATTAGTAAAAGCGATTTGCAACACCAGATCATTGGTACATTATACGTGCAATGGAGTTTTCTATAATGCAAAATAGTAGTATCCGTATAAAACCGGTATGGCACCATTTTATCAGCTGTAAGATGGAACCGATGAGATATATTATTTATTTCATAAAGACTTTTATTTTATGAAATTTAAAAAAAAGGTTAAATCAGCCTCACCTAAAAAAAAAAAAAAAAAAAAGGTTAAATCATAAAGTATCGGTGATGTTCAACGCCATACCAAAATTATTTCAAAACTAATTAAATTATCGTTTTTTTATATTATGAAAAAAAAAATGAAACAAGTTATACTAAGAGAAATAAATGTTACGTAAACACCATTACGTGCGTAGAACAAATAAAATAAAGTTTAAAAATTTATAATTTACATGAGATAATACCTTTTTTTTGCCTCATTTAGTGGACATTTGAAACAAACCAATAATATTTTATATATAATGATGAAACCCTATCATTTTGATGATCGATATTCTATTTCAATAAAAATAATTTCGGCAATCCAAGGATCTGTTGGACATGCAGATGCGTGCCATAGATAGATTGAATGAAATAGAATTTTCTATTGTTAGATTTATCCCGTGAATATCAAGCATAGATTATAAAGTAATTGCATTCTATCAACCCTGATTAATCTGATTAATATTAAGCAACATATAGGACAATCAGTATTCTTTTAAATAAAAAGCTAAAATTTTATAAAATAAAAAAAACTCACAATATATCAATATATCAATATATCAATATATGCGTGATTTTAATATGCCAGCTTTGGATGAGAATTTGTGATGGTTCTGGTGAAAAAAAAAGGTCTTGATAAAATTTGTATAATCATATTGATAATAACATCGATAATAATATTCGATAATAACATCGATAATAAATACGTATTATAATATGCGTATTTTTACGCGTACTATTTTTTAAAAAAATTTAAAATTAAGTTTTTTTTTTTCTTTTTATTATTATTAAATTGAAAAATAAGATACTTTTGGTTTTTTTTTATGAAATAAAAATAAAGAACAAAATAATCAATGAATAAACTTATTGATTGCCGAAACACTACCTTTTTTTTCCCTTTAGAAATGATGACATGACAAATTAATGTAAAAAAGGTGAATATATACAAAATGAACAAAATATTTGTTGTGAATATGTTAAATTTACAGTAATAAACCAGGAACATTTGAATTTTGTGAATCATTGTTTTTTTTTGCAATCGAATTGATCCAAATAAAAATCGGTATGAAAAAAGATGCAAAAACTTTTTTTAAAAAATCGACCAAAATGGTGATTAAAAAAATCGACCGAAATGGTGATTAAAGGAAATGTGAAATGGTAATTAAAAAAATAAAGAACTTAACAAACACCACCAACTTGAACGAACCCATCAGAAGACCAAACTACCACGCCTTCCTTTAATTCTTTTTTCCAAACGACGCCTCGATATTGAAAGGTCCAAAAACTCCACCAACAAATCATAAATATTCCCGAGATAATGCTACCCCAAAGAATATCAAATAAATTGGGGAATCTAGAAAGATCGGTATGATATAAAGCGATTCCATCATCAAAGGAAGCGGTATAATTGAAAGGAACATGAAACCAAAACTTTAAAGCTTCCCAAAAAAGAATCCAACCAGCACCTGATCCAGCGATACACCAAGTTCGATAGGACCAGGATTTGGCAGAATTTAAAATAGTTAAATGTTCCCAAGTTATTAAACCCCAATGGTTGCGGCGCATTGCTAAGAGAAGAATAAAAGATAATATGGGCAAAGTAGTTGATTTCCATTTTCCATGGGTCAAAAAAGGGGCGACATTCATTGGTTCTATAAGATATTCTAAATCATATACAACTACAGAACCATTTTTGTTTATATAATAGTTGTAATAATAACCTTGCATACTACTTGTTGTAAGTGTTCTTGAAATTAATGGATCAGGAAAATTCTCAGGTTTTATAAGCCATAAACACATCGCCCATCCTGACCATATAACCCAAGTTCCGTATAAAACGAAGGCTTTTTCGAGTTGACTTTTTTTGAGTAAATTAGCTAACAAAGTAGCAATATGAAAACAAGTAGTAGTGACATACACCAATTGAGTAAATGACGTAAGACGTGTTGCTGGCATGGAGGTCGATGGTGTAATGAATAGTGTATGAAGGTGTTGAAATATTATCGAAAGATGAACAAAGAGAGTAAACGATGTATAACCCGTATTGCTATTATATTAAAAAAAAATAATAATAATTAGATTAGTATCAAGATAATAGAGATAATAGAGATAATAGAGATAATAGAGATAATAGATAGGATAGTGTTTAATACTATACTATACTATACTAGCACTATTACTCTATACTAGTATTATTATTAATAATAACTTACATTTTCATTGTGAAAAACTTTATCTTGTCGAAACAAAATTGAAATTGTTATTCCACGTGTTTTTTAAAAAAAAAAATTATTAAAAATGTGACCCTGAAAATCTAGAGTTTAAAAGAAAACCTGAGGTAGAAGAGAGGATTTTGTATAATTTATCTTTTTTGTTGATGTGTTTATTAGCAAAGTACCAAAGGCATTTATTATATATATAAAAAAAATAACCTCTACATTGTATCGAACGGGCAGAAGGGAAAGAGAATGGATTTTTAAATAAAAAAAACAAAAGGGGATTTTGTAAAGCAGGGTGTATTTTTTTTTTGTGTACTAACCATATATATTTCTTGATATGCATGTCATTATCGTAGAATTTTCAGATACCGATGCCGTAATCCTGTTTGCACATCTTTTTTGCTTGTCATTCCTTTTTCTTTCACATGCAATTCTCTGGAGGAATAACTAAATCACCAGTTGAAATAAATTTAACATTTGATACACTTGATATTATTTGATGGTATGATTTGATATTATTTGAAATTATTATTTGATATTATTATTTGATATTATTATTTGATATTATTATTTGATATTATTATTTGATATTATTATTTGATATTATTATTTGATATTATTAGTTCGGAAATCAAGCCCCATACACCGATTAAATTATAAGATGTTCATTAGATTGTTCACAAAGGTGATCCAAATTGCAATGGCCGAATATCTATCTAAGCAAAAATGTAACCGCATGTGTTTCTGATTTCTTTTTGTCCCATTTAGTATGAAATCATGCTGAAATTATAACATTGGACAATTGAGCAAGTTTCGGGCACGGTTATCAAGTACATACAATGTAACTTATGTACTGTAGCTCATGATTC
Source organism: Racocetra persica (assembly GCA_910592285.1). NCBI lineage: Eukaryota > Fungi > Glomeromycota > Glomeromycetes > Diversisporales > Gigasporaceae > Racocetra > Racocetra persica. The sequence continues at coordinate 7,958 of CAJVQC010000267.1, read as the reverse complement.
ATAAGAATTTTCAGGAGCTTCTTGTGTTCATGTGTTCAATTTTTAGGGATGTTGGTCTGTGACCGTCATTAATTCCAAAAAAAAATGAAATTCAATATAATTCAATATAATTCAATATAATTCAATATCTTTGATTGTAAATGTCAAAAGCACGTTTTTAGAGTAATCGAAAAAGAAATAAAATATATTATAAGAATATACATACATATATATGTATAATTTATATATTGACATATATATCAATATATTTTTATCAATATATTTTTATATTTTATATTATATTTTTATATTTTTCAATTATTATTACTGTGTACTAACATTTTAATTACCAATTAAAGTAATTTAGGTAGGAACTTACAAGACTTTAAAATATACACTGGCGCCAAAAAAACGTAATTTGGATCTAAGTAATCGATCTTTATATTAATTAAAAAACTTACAAATAGGAAGTCGCCTAGAACATTTTATCTTTGTGGAGATAAAATAGATGAAATCATAGTAATTATTATTATTATTTCTAATAAATCTAATGAATCTACGTAAGAAAAAAGTTTATCTAGAGCGCCAAAATTGCGATTGAAAAACTTTTCCTTATCATGGTAACTATTTTAATCTTTGTTGGATAAGTTCTTTTCTTTAAGCCCTCTGATTAGATCCGTGTAAGGTTACACCTAGCCCTGTAAGGCTCGCCATTTTTTGTAATACTGCGGTGAAAATTTCGTAACGATAACCGAAAGAGAATGTGCATTCCATCTGGGTCTAAGATCTAACCATGTATAGATGTTTGTTTACTTCCTTTCCTCAATATTTTTCACATCACTCCTTAAAAAAATTGATTTTTCACATATATCAAATTTCAAGTTTATAACAGGTTATAATATGGCATTAGTGGCATTAGTGGCATTTAGTATGATTCAGCAGGCTCTTTATACGATTACTTGCTTTTTTAAGCCTGTCAATAAAAAGTAATAAGAGGTGGTATGAGCTTTTTTTTTATCTTTAATTCTTGAATTAATTCTTGAATTAATTCTTGAATTAATTCTTTATTCTTTGAGATTAAAGGTTATACAGATAGCGACTACGTACGTACGTACGTAGAAGTAAAATCAAGTAAATAAGTAAATATGAATAGAAAAAACCTATTTGTCGCAATGTGACATTAAGTCGTACATATTAATATTTATATTATATTATATTATTGTATTATAATATATAAATATATTATATTATATATATTATATTAGGTACATTAGATTACATCATATTATATATATTATATTATATTTTAATATATAATCTTTATTGCTATAGTAAATAACCAGAACGGTATATATGCACTAAATGTTACTCAATTTTCTTTAAGGAAATATTGGTGGTCAGTGCCCGTATCCAATCAAACAAATTAAATCTCTTAAACATATGATTAAACTGTGAATAAATAAAGGTACGTAAACGTACGTAAGTATACTTATACCTATACCTTATATTATACCTTATTATTTACCTTATACTAGATAAATTCAATAGATTTGAGAAATGAATAATGAAATAATGGATATAATGGGTTGCTAATTTCTATTTTTTGAAACACGTGTCAGTTTTAATTTTAGTATTATGATTGTATTATGATTGGCTTTAGTTCAATATTAATTCAATATTATATAATTCAATATTATATAATTCAATATTATATAATTCAATATTATATAATTCAATATTAATTCAATATTATATAATTCAATATTAATTCAATAATATAATTCAATATTAATTCAATATTATATAATTCAATATTATATAATTCAATATTAAAATTCTCTAGTTAAAGTTTTGCATTTTTTGCAGGTGATAAAGATGATCCTCATTACGTTTAATGTTTATCATCAGATCAATTTATCTTTAAATGACAAGGATTTTGGAGGCTTATTTCATTCTCATTACTTTATTAGAGTATGACGATCCTCACCCTTGACAATTCTTCCAAAGCCATAATTACTTTATTTGATCTTCATCTTCAACAAATCATCGAAAGCAATAATTTATTGCTCTCCTTCGCTCCCATGTTACCATGTTAAATACCGTGAAAATGGGCGGTTGGAAAATGTGTGTTATTCATTTTAGGGTAAGACTTTGTAAATTGCCTTTCACTTTCACTTTAATTGGATTCGATTATATGCATTATTTATGCCGTACTACCAATTGAAACTGGCCATTCACATCTTTCCTCTGATTTCCTGAAATGTTAATAATATCTTGTGAATAAAAATCTTTTCTAGCAATTTCGTTATGTGAAAATTTTCTTGTACATACTCTTGGTTCTTCTGTACTATGTGAAAAAAATAATGAGATTACCTAATGATTGTGAAAAGAATTTAAAAAATTTTTTTTAATCTACCCGATGCATCAATAATACCGTGAAGAATTTTTTGCTTTCTATTTATTCGAGCTTAATGAAAGGAACTTTAATTTATCTGCGTCTCAATTTTACCATATTCATTCGGTAAAAAGTGATTAATATGGTAGTTAAATCCTGACAAATAAAATAAAATAAAATTAAAATAATTAAAACGATAATTAAAATGTTTAAATATTAATATTCTTATAATATTCTTATGCGCATTTATTCTGTACTTTGCTATTCTTCTCCTGTTTCTCCTGTTACTGTATACTTTCAAGTAAGTGCAAAATAATTTTAATAAAACCTGATTGGAATGTAATTAGAATTACTATTGTAATACTTTGTACAAAATGGAAAGTAAATAATTTCACATGAATCTACAAAAAAACCTGTAGTTTTTTAAAAATTCATGAATTTTAAAAAATTCGCGTGATTAGATATGCTATCGCTATAATCAACTACGCATAATCAACTATTTTTAAATGGGAATAAAGTTAATGTTCTGTGCTATTTTTATCTTCGTCATCATTTAAAGTGTAATTGATAACTTTAATGCAAAATGGTTTATATTGATAGGGATAAAAAATAGACCCATTTTTCGTTTCTTTGAAAAACGCCACTGCGGTCCGATCGATACTAGTAAATCAGATCAATTGTTCTTTCCATTGTTCTTTCAAAAATTACTTGTATTTTTCGTTTAGATAATATGCAGAATGACCTTTTAATCTATATGTCAACTTGTTGGGTAAGATCAATATTGCGTACCGGTATGCAAAATACCCTAATTTCATATAATTTCATGTGCTTTTAATCCTTATCGTTATTACAACTTGACATGTAAAAAGTCCCTTTTTTGTTTTTGGAGAAAGTGGAGATTAACATCATTAACGTTAATATTATGTACTACAATATATTGTATCTTAACATTAAATTCAAATATTCAAATTCAAATTAAATTCTTAAAATCGATTACAATTTTGTCAATTTTATTATTCATATTATTATTCATATGATAAAAAAAAAATTTTTTTTTTGGTGAATTTTATTATTCATTCATATTCATTCATATTCATATGATTTGGTAAATTAAAAATTATGATTATTAATCAAAATTTAAAGAATTCTATTTACACTTTTCAATTTATAGTTTTATTGTCTAACTCTAAACCAACTTTGTGAACAGCTTCTAAAAATACTTTGACATTCTCAGGATCACTTGTGGGTAAAATGCCATGACCAAGGTTTACTATATATTTTTCACCAGTACCAAAAGCTTCAAGCATCCTTCTAACAGTAGTTCTAATTTGTTCATGGTCTCCAAACAATACAGTGGGATCCATATTGCCTTGAAGTGTGACCTTACCTTTGGTAATAGCCTTGGCATACGCAGGATCAATAGTCCAATCCAATGAAATTGTATCATACCCAATATTAGACAAAGATTCAAGAGCATACCAAGAACCTTTACAAAATATCGTCATTGGAACTGGTTCTATACCCTCCTGTTTAAGTTGTGTTTTAACTTTATCAGCTATTTGAGTAAGATATGGCAATGAGAAAATATTAAAATCATAAGGTGATAATTCACCACCCCATGACTCGAATACTTGAATCATCTATATAACAAGATAATTAAATTAATATAATTAAATTAATTTCAAAAACAAAGTCCACAACATTCTATTTTCTTTTTATTAATTACAAACCTGAGCTCCGGCTTTAATTTGTCCAATTAAAAAATCTATACAAACATCAGTAATCCTTTGTAACAATCTCTTTGATTCTTCTGGATAACGAAATAACCATGTTTTGGCTTTTGCTAAAGTACTACTACCCCCTCCTTCAATCATATATCCCATCAAGGTCCAAGGTCCACCAACAAATCCTATTAAAGGCATTCGTCCATTCAACGCTTTTCTTGTAACGGTAATAGCTTCGAAAACATATCCCAATTCCTCATATACATTTACATGTTTACGTAATTTGTTATCAATATCTTGAGGAACTACTAAAGGGTCAGGAAAATATGGTCCTTGACCAGGTAACATTTCAACAACCAACCCTAATGCTTGAGGTACTACGAGGATATCCGAAAATATTATCGAGGCGTCAAGTAAGCCATCATATCGTTCAATAGGTTGAAGTGTGACTAATTTTGCTAATTCTGGCGTACGGCAAATTGTGAAGAAATCATATTTTTCACGCACGGCTCGAAATTCTATACATTCATAATTTTATTAATATATATGATATAAAGGAAATAATTTTATAATTTTGTAAAAATTGTTATCAATTTTTTTTTTTTTTTACCAGGTAAATACCTTCCGGCCTGTCTCATAAACCATACCGGAGCACGCTCGGTTTTTTTTCCTAAATTAAAAAATTTAATTTTAGAATGTCACTTATTATAAAATATATATAAACAGAGTAAATATAAAACTTAATTTGACGTATATACCAAGCGCAGCACGCAAAATTAGATCATTCTTTAACGGAGGAAAATCAGTCATTAAGAATTTTTTTTTTTTTTTTTTTTTTTTTTTGATGATTAAATATTTGTCTTACAGGTCATACAATGTGTATTCAATTAACCAATCAGTAGTTTACGATTAACCCAACTCGTCAACGGTGACTCAAAATTTTATATAGATTATACGTAGTAAAAATGTGAGTACGTACGTACGTACGTAGAGTGGTTGATTATCAGTTATGTATTTTTCAAAGAATACTTTTTTTGCGCTATATGCCCTTTGTTGCATGCTAATAAATTAGGGTTTGAAATTATAACCGGCTTAGTCGATTATAATCTACGTATGACCGGGTTAGATTTTTTTTGGGTTAACATTAATCGGTTCTGTTATATATATCCGAATCTATCCAATATTAGGGTTTGGGAACCGTGAAAAATTACAAGTTATCGTTATACCGTATAGTTCCGAAAAAATAAACACCTCCCGAAACTAAGCACCCTTGGCCTGCACTATACCAATTTTGGCCTGCGTTATAAGCCAGAATTACATGCAAAAAAAAAAAGGAGTGCTTATTTTCGAAACTAACCATTTAACTGTTTATTAGTCGTTTAGTTGTTTATTAATCGTTTAGCCGTTTATTAATCGCCGGTTGATCATTTATTAATCGTTTAACCGTTTAACTGCTTATCGTTATTAATCATAATAATCGTTTAATCGTTTAGCCATTTAACGTTAACCGTTTATTGATCATTTACCAATTCATTATGTATCGCACATGAAAGAGTAAGGTCAGCTTTATTGATTGCAGCAAAAAAAATACAAGACAAAACCATAAATGCTAGAATAACAATGTTTGCAAATTTTCTAGCTAACCATATCAAATTTGACAAAATGTTGTGGAATTATGTGAAATTAATTTCGACTTACGTTAAACGATAAAAAAATTTAGTTTTATTTTTTTTTAGAACTTACTAATCTAGTTAAAACTCGTTTAGAACTAGGGATGGGTTCGGTTACAAACGGTTATGATTATTCATAGCCAATTTGCTAAATACTGAGAAGATTTTTTATTTTTGAGCTTTTAATTAAAGTTGTTCAGAATTAAATTCTGTTCATCCTATCTTATAAGTGGAAAGAACGATACTTTCTCTGAAACTCGGAATTTTAAATTTTGTTACCGTCATAAACGGTTATTAGCCGGCGGTTAATAACCGGTTATGACAAATTTTAAAATTCCGAGTTCCAGAGAAGGTATCGTTCTTTCCACTTATAAGATTTATAAGATGGAATGAATAGAATTTAATTCTGAACAACTTTAATTAATAGCTCAAAAATAAAAAATCTTCTCAGTATTTAACAAATTGGCTATGAATAATCATAACCGTTCGTAACCGAACCCATCCCTATTTAGAACCAAGTATTCCTCCCAAATACCCTCTCCCTTCATTGCTTCAATTTTGTCGTCACAACTTCCCGGGTACGTATCACTTCATAGACAATCATTTTATAGGCGACTTATTTCGTAGACAATTAATTCATAGACAAGTTTGTTTTAAATACAATTAATTTACAAACAGTTCATTTTAGACAGTTCATTTTATAGACGGTTTATTTAATATAAGCAAAACAGACTATATAGTAGATTGAGTTATTTTTTTGCCTATGGATGAACTGTCTGTAAAATAAACTGTCTATGAAATAAACTATCTGTGAATTAATTGTCTTTAGAATAAACTTGTCTATAAATTGATTGTTTATAAAATAAAATGTCTGCAAAATAATTTCTGTGAAGTGATACGTATCCCAAATTCCCGATCCATCATACTTATTAACACTACCCTTTTGCATTAACCCTCTCACTAATATTATTTTATAAAAAATCATTTCATTTCATAGACAAGTTTATTTTACAGACAGTTCATTTCATAAACAATCTTTAACAGCGAATAAATCCTTCTATTGGTCCTTTTTGGATAATTTAATTACCAAAACGATTGACTTAATTTTTGGTAATCAAATTATCTAGTAGATTCACTGTTAAAAATTATTTATAAAATAACTGTCTGTAAATTAATTGTTTTCAAAATGAATTGGTTGTCTATGGAATAAAATATCTGTAAAATGATTTTCTATGTAATGATACGTACACCACTAATATTTGCTCATATTTTTCATTACACCAATATAGATATTTTCTATCTAAGAGTTCATCTTCAGTTTCTTCGATCTTATTCATCTATTTAATAATTTCAGTGGCAATCATTTCATCGACAATCACTTCACCGACAGCTTAGTTTACCGAAATTAATTCACCAAGTTCATTTTACCGACAATTAATTCACCGATTGCTCATTTCACAGACAAAGTAATTTTGGTCATCGTCATTAGGATCAGGCTAAAATTAGAGTTAAGGTTAGTGTAATTTATAAAAAAAAAAACTTGTCAGTGAAAATGAGCTGTTAGTAAAATAAACCGTCGGTGAAGTAAACTTGTCAGTGAATTAATTGTCGGTGAACTAAGCTGTGTTTGTCAGTGAAATGATACGTATTCTAGTAAATTGTAGCCTGCTTTTTCAACCTATTTTGCTTTTTCTCCACTTAAAAAGATTTACCAAAGAAATACATTTTAACTCCAATATTATGCTCAACTTTATCCTGTCTTTATTCACTCTATTAACAAAAATGTCAATAAATCCGAAGCGACCTGCACCCGAACTGTTCGACCCATCAACCACAAGACGCACTTCAGGTTGCGGTGTTTGGTTGGAGTAGCAATTCAATTGTGTTTGAAATGCAGCTTTATTATAAATCTTTAAACTCTCTAAAAGATTTAAAAGATTTGAATTATGGTAATTTAAAATTAGATTAACATATGGTGGGATGTTGCCATTTAATATTGATTTGTATTTTAACATTGATTTGTATGTCAGATATTTATTGTAGCAGCTGAAGCTGAGATCGGCTGAAGCCGAGGTTTTGAAATATTTTAATATTAATGGATAGGATTTAGGTGTACTACCGGTAGTATTTTGTACTCAAATGTGACAGCAAATAAAGGCATTTTTCTGCTGACCAATAAAATTATTCAAG
>CAJVQC010000266.1:0-14253 GCA_910592285.1 Racocetra persica | reverse complement strand
TAAAATTTTACAGTTACATACTGATCAAATGAATGAGGCAGTAATGTATCATAGCAAAAGGGTTAGTTTTGAGGATCCATATAATTTAACATTAGAGATTGTTGATAATGGGCCAATTGAATTTGAGTATGATTTCCGTCAGACAAACTTTTTGAAGGGATTGATTATTCCTTAGTTGCTGAAGTTTGGGATGTTCAATCAATTGAACATAATTCACATGTTGGACAGAATGTAGTGCTATTAAAAAATAGATTTTATTTATGCACATGCATTTTATTATTTGATAGTGGAGTAGTTTGCTGTCATTGGTTTTGTGTTCTTTTACAGTCTGAAAAGGTCTATTTTCATATTTCTCTTATTTCAAGATGTTGGTACAAAGATGAATTTATAGACATAGTGGTTGCTGATAAGCTATTTGTTAGAAACAAATCATTAGAAAAGAACAGTTCAACACCATCCTTACCTTCTTTTCCGGATGTTGCTGATTCGTGGAATATCATGCTTATTGAACCTCCTGTACAAACTGCAGCAAAAGTGATTGGCCGCAAACAATCAATTAAAAGAACATTGCTTGACTTGCCCATAAATGTGTAGAAGTAGTTAATTACAATGATTTAAATGATTCAAAGATTTTAATGGAAACATTTAAGGAATGGATACGCACCCATGAGGAAGCACAATGCGACAAACGAACTATAGAATCGGAACTGAATGATGATCAAATTGCAGAAAATAATCAAGATACAGAGAGTGATCAAGATACAGAGAGTGATCAAGATACAAAGAATGATCAAGATATCAGAATGACACAACTAGATGTTCAGGATCTATTTAAATATATTGGGAAAGGGCGCCCCTCCAAAAAGCATATAAAATTAGCAATTGAAAAACCAAAGAAACGTACACGTACTTCATCCTGTGCTTCTCGTCAGTGTAGTATTTGTAAAAACAAGAAACATGATAAGTGAAATTGCTCTAACAAAAAATAGTTGATATAGCACATATTTATTTTTGCATAATATGTAATAATCTCAAATTGATATAGCAAATTAATGCTCAAATTAAAACTTAGATTAATAATAACTTATGAAGTATGACTATAGGATTTTTAAGCACCTCTTAATGAATTCGATAAAAACATCTGTTTGGTTGGATTTTTTATCAAATTCATTGAGAGAGCTACTTGAGAACGCTCAAATTACATAGTAATTTAATATTACTCAAGAAATTTACTTTAGCATAGAATTTTAATTTAACTAGCACTAGAGTTAATAAGCATAGAACTTTTAGGCATTTCTTTTGAAGATTAGAATTAAGTAGGTTAAGTATCATCTCATTTTCATATTAAGGCATGTTATAAGTAAAATAAATAACTTATTTCTTATTTATTTATTTATTTATTTTTTTAAACTTCTTCAAGCATTCTACTTTAAGGTTAGATTAGGATAAGTATTACATAGCTCTTTTTCATATTAAGGGTATACAGAGAATAACTTATTTTTTGAATTTAAATCGTGAAAGCCATATAAAATTAAATTTCTCCAAGCATCCTCCGTAAAAATTTCGATTGGGTGAGTAACGGCATAGTTTTTTTTTTTTTATAATAGAAGGGGTTGTAGAAAAATAGCTTATTTTTATTTTTTATTTTTTTTAAATCTAGATCATGCAAGCTATATAGAATTTCACGTTAGGTTTTGAGTAAGTGCTATTATAGTTCATTTTCATATTAGGTTATACGTAATAACTTTATTTCAATTTTTTTTTGAATTTAGATCGGTAAGACATATAGAATTTGAATTTTTCAAACATCTTCTTTTATAAGTTAGGGTTAGGGCGAGTACAAGCATAGCTCTTCTTTATTGATGGGCTATAGGAAAATAACATTTCAATTTTTTTTAAAAAAAAAATCTAGAGTATAAATCATGAATTTCTTCAAACATCCTCTTTTAAAGTTTAGGGTTAGGGCGAGTACTAGCATAGCTCTTCTTTATAGATGGGGCTATAGAAAAATAACATTTCAATTTTTTTTTAAAAAAAAATCTAGACCGTGCAAAGCATATAAATCGTGAATTTCTTCAAACGTCCCTTTTAAAGTTTAGGGTCAGGGTGAGTACTAGCATAGTTATTTTTTTCAGATAGGGCTATAGGAAAATAACTGTCGTGGCTGATTCTAAAATTGGCTGATGCTAAAATTTGAATCTATTTTATTATGAAATTTTAAAATCTTTTTGGGGTGTGTTTTGTACGATTTTTTTTATAGGTAGGTTGGGATTTAGGGCTATATTGATATTTAAAGAGTATATGTGGATTTTGGCAGAGCTTATAGTTTCATATTGAGACCCCAAATTTCAGCATCAGCCATGACAATAACTTATTATGATTTTTTATTTTTTAAAAAAATCTAGACCGTGCAAGACGTATATAATGTGAATTTCTTTAACCATCTTCTATTAAAGGTTAGGGTCAGGGTAAGTACTAGTATAGTTCTTTTTTTTAGATGGGTTATGGGAAAATAATTTTTTTTTTTTTAGATCTAGACTGTGTAAGATGTATAGAGTGTGGATTTCTTTAAATATCCCTAGTAAAGGTTAGGAGCAGGGTGAGTACCAAGATGGTTCTTTTTTTAGATGAGCTATAGTAAAATAACTTTCAATTTTTCTTTTTAATTTAGACCGTGCAAGGCGTATAGAATGTGAATTTCTTTAAACATTCCTTATTAAAGGTTAGAGTCAGAGTGAGTACTAGTATAGTTGTTTTTTAGATGGGCTATAGGAAAATAACTTATTTCGATCTTTTTTTTAAAAAAAATTTTAATCTAACAAATTTTTCATTAAATGCTTTTAGATTATGCAATGCCGTATCAAATTTTGCTTCTCTAGGTGCTTCTATTTGCAGATTAGAATTAAGGTAAGGTTATTCTTTCGCTATTGGGGTTAATAACGTAATTGTAGTGAAAGTTATAAATCCGGATTAAATATTTTTTTTATCTAGATATTTGTGCATTTAGATCATGCAAGGCCACATTAAACTTAATTTCTCTAGATGTTCTTATTTGGAGCTTAGAATTAGTATTGTTACTTGTGTGTTTTAAATATTAAAATGTTAGTTTTTATATTTAGTAAACTTAATAAATAGAATAGTTGATTAGAGGTGATATTTAATAGTGATATATAATTATTTTATTTTATATCTGTGATGAATTTTCTGACAAATAAATATTTAGTGATATATAAGCCATTGTCACATATATGACAAATAACTTAGTTCTAAATAAAAAATATATAATGAGATTGTTTAAAAATAATTATTATCTAGATATTTTACAAAACCTATCAAGTAAATATATAGGTTTTTGTCTTAAAATTTACCTTCTGATATTTTGATCAAATTAAAAATAAAATATCTATAGATCATTTTCATATAATCTATAGTATATTAAATTTTATATAGATAGCAAAAATTTATTTCTAATAAACTTTTAGAATTGTAATTAATCTTTACTAAATTTTTTGGTATATGATTTGGATTATTTATTTATAACAGTAAAATTATAAACACTATATCTTTTAAAAAATCTACTTTATATATTGATAAAAAACTTAAATAGCCCTAAATTAACTTAAATTATATAAAAATTACTAATTCTAATTTGTTAAATTTGTTGTTTTTATAATTTTAATAAGTCAATCACATGATTTTATATAAATATCATAGAATTACTATTAAAAATAATCTGTAGATAGATATTTATTCTTAATTCAGACAAAACTAAACTTAAGTACTAGTTTATATTTATATATTAATTATTTTTTAACTTTATTATTTAATAGTTTATTAAATAACTATTAAATCAATAAAAGTATAACAAATAAATATAAACTGGAACTCAGATTTATTTTTGTCTGAATTAACAATTAAATTTAAGTTAGTAAAGAATTGATATTTAATTAAATAAATATAAGAAAATTAATATTTTTACATCTCTTTTTTAATAATACTATACTCTTGTTAATATAGATTATTTTAAATTATTTATCTCTTAAACTGTAGGATTTTTTTAGACAAATTTGTCTAGAAAATTACTATAAATATGTTTATAATTTACTTTTTTTAAATTTTAATATATTTAAATAAAAGAGTATATTTATTTACTGCACCCTGTGATATTACTAATTTACCACCTCTCATATGAATAACCAATTCAGATATAACATAGCAAAATTAAAAAAATTTAAAACAAACATTCATTTTGTCAAAAATTGTTTATAATACAAAACTTCATATATAAAACCACTCTTTGTATTCTAACAAAAAAAAATTCTCCTAAAATTTTACTATAAAATTTCTCTTTAAGCTCATAAACTACCCTTACCTTACCCTAACCTTAACTTATAAAAAAACTGTTTGTTTTGATTTTACATTATATCTGATTTTATGATCTGCAGGGATGTGGCAATATCACAAGATGTGGTGTATAAATTGTCTCTAAATAAATTTTTTTTGATAATATTTGAAAATAAAAATTATATTATTAGTCAACTGATTTGTTATACTTATTTGAATCTAAATTTTATATATATATAATTATAACAAAAATATATAGAATTACTAATAAGCTTTAAAGTAGTTGTATTTCTTTTTTTACATATTAACTTTAATTAAATTTTATAAATAAATATATCATAAAAAAGAAAATAAATGCTTTAAGAGGTAATACAAACTTTTGACAGTACTATATAAAAGATTATTACTAGAAAAACCAGAAAACTGAATGGGACTGAGGAGTATAGCAAAAGCACCTCACCAACCAGCCTGCCAGAGCTAGAGAAAAAGGATCTGCTTAATTGAAGTTACTAGAAGACTAGTAACCTACAGACAAAAGTTCTTTTCTGGGCTATTTGAATTGGTAGTTTGGAATAGCCAGGTCAAATCAAGAAAACTGAATAGACAAAGTGTTTGAGAAGACACTTCTACTAACCAGACTGCTAGAACCAAAAAAAAAGGATCTATTTAATTTGCGATTACCAAAAAACTAGTAACTTTCAGGTGAAAGTCTCTCCTGGGCTATCTGAATTGGTATTTTGGAATTCGGAAAGTACTTTTAATAGTTTGTAAAGTGGGTACTGGGGTTTGAGTGAACTCTACAAGAGCAGAAATAGGTAATAGTAGCAGCTTTAGCTTGCAAGTACTTGTTCTCAGACTCGGTGTAAGTTACTGAAGTCTAGATTAGTAGAATATAGATACTGAAAGCTCTAGCAAATTTATCTTAAGAATAAAAGGCTTACTAAAATAGTTAAAGTCTGCTTTAAAATCTTAAGCTAGGTGTTTAAAAATAAGGGGTCTGCACTAGATTCTCATTTGGTTATAAAGTTTAACTTCATAGATTCAGAAGGTTTAAATAGTTAACCCTCTAGTTGAGTTATAGATATGATATCTAGTATAGAACTTAGTAATAAGCAGACTACTTAAATAGGCAATCAAAAGTTGTACATATAGCTAGTATATATTCTTCAAATATGTATACTGTATGGGCTCTAATAGAAGCTTAGTGTATAGTAAAGTTAACTAATAACTAAATAAAAGAAGACAGCCAAGAGGTCATCTTAATATCAAAAAAAAAATAAAATGCTTTTGAAGCTGAATTAAAATTTTGTAATTTTTGTATAATTTAAAAAGAAACTGCTAAAAAAAAAAATTTAACAGTTTTAAAGCAATAATTATATATAAAATTATATTCTGAACAATTCTAATTAGAGAGTTAAAAAAATTATTTTAGTATAAAAAAAAGTTTTCTATGTACTAATTTCAAAATTTTTAGTTTTTCTATATTTAACTTTTTTTTCTTAGATAACGTATTCTGACCTCTTAAGCAAATTTGTTTAGCATACAATTCCACATATTTGTATTTTGTTAATTTTGTTTTTTTTTAATATTTTACTAAATGAAAAATTAGATCAAAAATTATATAAAAAATTTTTTTAAAAAAATTTTTTAAAAAAAATTTTCGTATAACCTTTGATCTAATCTTTCACTTAGTAAAATATTTAAAAAACAAATTTATTTTCATTTCTATATTATATATTTAAATGATAAATGAATTCAGATATTTACTCTAATAATAAAATATGATTATCTATTTTTATATAATTTGTATAGTACGCTAATATGTTAGCATGTATTTGTATAATTAGGATAGCATTTTTATAGTATCAAAGATTTATAGTAGCATACTAACATGTTGAGCTTAGAAACTTATAAACTATTAGCATACCAATGTGCTATATAGTATATAAGAATAATAAATAACCTTCAAATAGTCTTCAAATAACATCAAATAGAGATCCTATCATTTTTCTACAGTACTAGACAGTAAAAAACATCTAATTTTTTTTAAAAGTGCCAAATTTTGAGATTTATACTCAAATATGATTGGCTATTTTTTGTGTAACAAGATTCTGATTAGTTAAAAATCTATAAAAACAATTTTTTTTATATATTAAATACCAAATTTTTGATTACATAGTAACTTTAGGCTCTAATAACCTTTTAAATTTATAATAAAAATAAAAATCTATTCTAGTTTAGACTAAAAGCAACAAATCTGTAAAATGGATTTTTTTTAAATTTATTTGTTTGTAGGTTATAAGCATTTATATATATATATAAAAAGTAGATATTTCTTGCTGTCTGGTACTATAACAACCACTTTCTTGACAATATCAAAATCTTGACAAGTTAGCTTGCATTAGATTAGGATTAGTATTAGTTCTGGTCAATTTTTGTCAAAATTTTGTTTGTTGAGAAAGTGTTATTAGGAAAATGATAGAACCTCTTCAAATGATCTTAATGATACAATTTTATTATAAGTTTTAGTTTGAAATAACCTAGGTCATTTGAAAAAAAGCAAATAATTTCTAATTTTACCATTTCTAATATAGCATATCAACATTCTAGCTAGCATAATAATATGCAGAATAGTAAATAAAAATATATATAAGCACTATCTTTTGAGTATACCGAAAATATGTACAAGTTTGGAGGCACAGACAAAATTTTTAAAATTTGTTAAGGTTAGTATCTTGAGTATAATAGTTTCTGCAGTAAAACTGTCAATGAAAACTTTTTGTTAGTGCTGTAATATAGTGAAATTTTATTAGTATATTTTATATTTTATTAGTTAAATAATATTAGTATATTTTTAAATTTTATTAATCGATTTTTATTAGTTAAATTTTATTAGTTATTTTTCTTATATATTTATTATATATTTTCTTAAATTTTATTATACTATTATTATTGTATATTTTATTATTTTATTAGTTTATTTATATAGTTTATAGTCTATTTTATTTATTTTAGATATTTTACAATAGTTTATTATATAATTTATTAGTATATTTTTCACAAAATTCTATTTAAAACAATATTTGCTTTGATATTTAATTATTAGTTCATTTAATGTAACAGAGTCTAGACCAAAGCTATACAAGAATATACAAATACAGATAGTATACCAGGGTACCCCAGGACATTCTAGATCAATGTATTAATAATTATTTGGCTTTATTACTAAATTTAGATATATAATTTTATTATTATTTATTTTTATTTTTTTATTTTTTTTAAGGTAAGGTTTTGTTTTTATCTTTATTTAATAATTTGTATCGAGAATTCACTAGAGTTTTTCTGGTCAATAAGACCAATAGTTACAAATATTTTTACAAGAATAAGACTCAGACTATAGATATTTAACTACCTGATTTATCTGCAATCTAAACCTACTAGAGTGGTTAAAAACTTACCTAGATTCTATAATTTATAATATTGTTAGTAGGTATGCTATAGTTTATTCAAGAAGTTAATCATATATATGTTTTTTTAAATGCTTTTCCAAGGGGTGAACAGTTATTGTCTATGTGTTGTTGGTCAGATAAGCTACAGTTACAGCTGTAGGTGTATAGTATTCTTAACCGTAAGTTATTAGATATAGGTATTGTGTTTTGTCTAGTTTGATTTCTGTTTATATAGATAGATATATTGTGTTCTTGCTTCCAACTTGATAGATTTGCACAATATGGTTTTCAGATTAAATTGTATATATTCTGAAATAGTTGTAAGAGTAGTTAAATAGTGGTATTTGTTGTTGTTTTGTTAAAATCTATATATTCTCTAATAGTTTGTATAAGTGTAATAGGTATGAATCCTTGTAAAGTTGTAAATATGTTTGTGTTAGTTCTGGTGTAGTGGTTAAGTTATAAACTTGGATAATTGATAAATTTATTCTGTAACTCTTAACATTATATATTTGTTATATCAAGCCTAAAGTCTTGCAGAAATTGTTGTATTGTATTAGTAATAATTGTATTTAGGTTGAGTGTACTTGAGCATATAAGCCAATATATTTGACTTTTGTGAGAATTACATGAAATGCAGTTGATATCTAGAAAGTATTGGAGATATAGAGTATATAAGTTTGATAGTGTGGGTAGTATGTTAAACATAAATGTGATTTTGAAAGTTTTTTTGGCAGAGTTTAAAGTTGGTATAGAAGAATGACTTTTGTGATTATTATTTAAGTAAAGCCAGATGGCATTTCAATCAATTTGTGTTGCAATAGGTATAATATTTTCTATTCAATATTGAAAGAACCATAATGCTATTATGTGGTTATTACAGATATTTTTAATAGATCTATGGGTTGGTTACTCAAATGCATAAGTTGTATGTTGTAAATAATAAGATAAATTATAAATATTGTTGTGTAAAAATTCAAGATCAGTTGTATAGTTTTGGTTTTTGGCTAAACTGTTAGCTAAATCATTGAATATATTATTGCTGTATGCTGTAATTTTTGAAGTTTAATTTTTAGCCTGTAGGATTTGATAAGATTTAATAGTGTGTGTCAAATTGGCTAGTAACTATATGAATATTGTTTGTTTGGTTCAGGTGGTTGTTGAGCGAGTTTGTTAAACTTAGATATTATAAATTGTAAATTAGTATAGATAGTAATGTTACTATTTCATGAACATATGCATATAGCAGAAAGAATTGCAAGTAGTTCAGCTTTATAAGAAGAGGGCCAGAGTTGAATTGCGACAGAGTAGTTGTGTAGTACAATATTGCTAGCTATTTGAGCCTAGTTTATGCCTATTGTATATCACTCAGTAGTGATATTACTAACTAATCCATCTGTATAAAATGTTAGTTGTGTTTATATTGTATTGTTCATTACTATTTATTGCAGAGTTTGTAAAGGTTGGTTGTTTTTGAAAATATCAAATACTGCATTGTTGTAGATTGTAATAGTTGGTGGTCCTGAAATTGTGGTTAGATTACAAAATACAATTGAGTATATTGAGTTCAGTAAGTTAGTATGCAAATTGAGTTTGTTAAGGTATTGTTATTTGTTTTTCTGCTAAAAGTTTGTTGAATAAGTTAGCTGAAATGTTTAATATATATATTTTTTAATTTAGTTAAAGTTTAGTAAACATCCTGTACATAGTTTACAAGTATATTCAGGTAGTAGATAAAGATTGGTGTAAGAATAGTCAAATTCAATTTGCCAATATGTAATTAATATTGAGTCATTGTAGTAGTTGTATTTTCTAGCTTTCTCTAAAATTATATTATTGTTATTGTATAAGATTAGCCAAGGTTTAGATTTAGTCTTGTAATGACTAGTATTGAAAAATAGAGTGTTTGTATTTGATAGTTGTAGTTGAGTATTAATTAATCTGGTTTGTTGATCAGTAATAATTTTATTTTCTAGTATTGTAAACCATAGTGGTTTATGACCTGTAGGAATATATTGTAATTATGGTGAGATATGTGACTAGTTGAGTAGAGATGTATTATTATATAATGTAAGTTGTTCAAGATATATAATATTTTTTGTATGTAGTTGTTTTTTAAAAGGTAGGTATAATTTGTGTGTACTTAATATTTTTTTGATAGTTGTATAGAGATACTGAAATATATAAATTTGTGTAAAATTAGAGTGAATATTTATATTAAGTTGAAGTTGGTTAAATAGTTGTATAATTTTAAATGTAGTAGTATTCTTATTTGATCTATCAATTAAGGGTTGTGGATGTTAAAGAATATTGGTAGTTGACTATAAATTGTTTAGTAATTGTTGGAGCCTTATATGTGTACTAGTACCTATAAGATTTGGGTCATTAATTCTAAGTAAGAAGTTAGAGATATAGTGTTATAGTTAAATATTCCAAATGTTTTTAATTCTATAAATATTGTGATTAAGCATGATGTTATTAGGTGTTGTAATAGATAATTTAGTTTTATGTTTAGCTGTAGTAAGGTATAAGGATAGTACTAAGTTGCAAATAGTTCTTGAAATTACTATAGTGTGAATATGATATTCTATAATTGGGATAATTATATTGTCGATAATATAGTTAGCTTGTTTGTCTGTCATATTCTTGGTTTTAAGTATATCATTGAGTCTAGATACCTCTTGTTTGTTAAGTTTAATTTGTTTATTATATTTGAGGATAGCTGTGAACTAGCAACATAAAAACTTAAATAGGGTTTGTATAGATTGTGTAGTAATAGTAGAGTTCATAAAGTTGATTCGAGGTGTTGAGTTGATATTTGAGATAAGAGTAGATTTTTGTGGGTTTACTTTAATATGGGCCATTATATAAAAAGATGCAGCTATATGAACTATTTGTTGAAGTTGGCTTACAGATGGGCTAAGCTATAATGTGTCATCTATATAGACTAAGATAGATATTGATATAGATTTGTTTTTATATTTTGTGGTATTGAGTTGTGTAAGTTATTGAACTGAGGATATGTATTCTTTGTATTTATAGTATATGTGGTTGATTAATAAATTATAGTAGATATGCTAGAATAAGGGTGTTATAGTTTTTTCTTGGTCAATACTATCCTTTACTAAGTATGGTATTGTAAGTTAAAGTTGGTAATAACTTGATTAAATCAGTTGTGTAGAAGGTTTTGTATAATATTTGTAAGTTGTAAAAGCATATTAAATCTCTATAGGACTTTGATAAGAAGATGTAGATTAACAGAATCATATGCTTTACTCATATCTTGTGAGAGTATCTATATTTGTTTTTTGTTACAAGTGGCATCTTCTATGAAATTATTGAGTATATGTATTGAGTTGTATGTTAAGTTGTCTAGAAGTGCAATATAATTGTGTAGGTTAAGTATAGCATATATTGTAAAAGTTTTGGTTAGTCAATTTGTAAAAATTTTGGTATAAAGTTTTTTAATATATTCGATTAGGCAGATTGGTCTAGTATTGTTGAGATTTCTATCAATTGAGGTTTTTTGGAGAAAAGATAGATTCTGCTGTTTTTTCATTGTTTGAGAATATTTTGAATATTGATATATCTATTGAGAAGTGAGGTAATAGCTTGTAACATATTGGGTCCAATATGTTTAATCATTTTCTAGCTAATTTCTAATGGCTACATACTTTATTATTAGGTAGCTGTTGAATTGTTTGTATAACTTCTTCTATACTAATCTCTCTAAGTAAAGAATCATACTATTCTGTTCTTATTTCTGGTTTAGGTTGATATTCAGTTTTCTAGTCTTGGTCAAAGATTGTATTGTTGTATAGATGATATGCTATCTATTCATTATAATGATTATGTATATATTGTTTAATTTTGTCTGGGTTATTGATAATATCTATATCAGTTTTGATGTTTTTAAAATATATAGTATCTTTATGTTGGTTCAATATACTATTTATTATTTTTGTTGGATTAGTGAGTAATTGGTCATATCTTTTGTTTGTAGCTAGATTGATATGCTGTCTAAGGTATTGTGCATTTTTAAGATTTCTTGCATTATATAGTATTTTCTAAAATTCTTTAGTTTCTTGTACCCATGAGGCTAGATCTGATTGAAGGTGTAGTGAAGTATTAATAGTGAAATTGTGGTTAGTGTTAAGATTGTTAATTAGATTTAATATATTGTCTGGCAGTATAATGTTATGTGTAAAATATTTTTGAACCTGATATATTATATATTCAATAGTTTTAAGATCTTTGTGAAGTTGTATTTTTTTGGAGTGAATGTATAGAAAAAGTATTTTGTTATGATTTTTCTGTTAAGAATATGTTGGTATGCTGCATTAATAATACAGGTTTGTATCTTATACCATGTTTTTTTGAGAGATTCAGTTATATCAGTATTGGTAAGAACTTAATATACATCCATATTTAAATTGATTTGATGTGTAAAGGATTCCAGTTTTCTTTGGACATTGATTTGTAGCTAAATATTCTTCTTTTACATTTGAATTTTTGATTGGTTCTAGAAAGTGCAAATAGGAATAGTCAGATTGAAATTAGGATTTGATGATCACTATTTGTAGAAAATGATAAATTGTCTATTTCAAATTTGTGTAAATATAGTATTAGTATATCACTAGCTCATATATAATTGATTCTAGTTTGATATCAAGTACTTTGCCAAGTATACTATAAGTTATTTGTATGATCAGCTAAATTATACATATTAGTGCTATATAGGTAGTTAAGTAATTGAAATTTAGTAGCTGATGATACGGTTGTGTCAGTATTTGCATTAAAGTCACCAAGGATTATTAGAAGTAGATTTAGTATTATGGTTTGTTGTATCCATGTTATTACTTTGGTTTGTGTTAGTTTACAGTATGTTGTATTAGTTTAGAAAAGATAAACAGAAATAATTCTAAATTTGTGATCATTATTAAAAAATAGATCTATTGCAATTGCATCTTCTTGGTAGTTAAAAATATTGTGAATATGAGATTGAAGTTGTTTTTAAATTATAATACATATGTCTTCTTTGGTATTTGGTAAGTTTTACTAGTAGTAGGAGTAGTGATCTGTATTAAAGAATTTTGTATTTGTATTATTAGAAATTTTTGTTTCAGTAAGATTGACTATATGTAAATTGTGGGTTAGGCAGTAGATTTCCTATAGAAATCATTTTTTTGACATATTATATCCTTGTATATTGTAAGTAACAATATTTAGATGTAGAGAGGAGTTGGAGTCTTGTAGATTCTCTGTGGGTATAGCTAGGTTGTTATGGTGATAATAGGTAGTATTCTGAGTAGGTGAGTAAGTTGGTTTTGTTTCATTGTCTAAAAATAAATTATTTTCAGTATTTGGTATATTGAATAGATGGGTTAAAGAAGCAGAATATGTGGTAGTATATAATTTAAGTGGGGTTTGTAAAAATTTCTTAATTGTCTTTATAGTTAATTGAGTGTAGTTTTGAAGTATATATGATTTATTAGGTAGATATATATATGCTTTATGATATAAGCTATATATAAAAAATATTAGGTCAGGTTTAAGGTTTGTTGATATATTTTATTGTAGATATTGAATAAATGATGCAATTGTAGTTTTGGTTATTATTATTGGTAGTTTATAGAATTGTAAGAATTTGTTATAGCATATAGACAAGTTGTTTATTCTAAGGATATTTATCTTTTACATAGTCACTTGTCATATACACGGTCTCATAGTTTCTAAAGAACTTGTAGCCTGCTCTGTATGTTGGGTCTGACCATCATTATCTTAAGCTTTTAGGTAAATAGACTTTACCACCTGTCTACTTATATTTTCTTTACTAAATACTATGAGTATTTCTTTTAGCAAAGCAGTGGCTGTATCTATATTAATTGTAAAAGATACATTTATTGAAAAGGAGAAGATGACTCAAGGAAGAGTGAATCTTCGAGTTCAACTAGTTGGAAATTGATTTTGAATTTTTCTAAAAGGAATTTCTCAGCTGCAAGTTTAGAGGTTTCATTATAATATTTAATGATTTGGTTATGAGATGTTCTTTAACCTTTGATAAGATCATAGTATATAAAAACTCTGGCTAGGTAGTCTATATTAATTAAAGATTTGGTAAGAAATTCCATAGTCTTAGTTTTGGTTTTGTTTAGAATATTATGATTTTAAGCAATAATACGGTAAGTTTTATTATTATTTATATAATGTTATATATAATAATTATCATAGTAATACGTAATATTTTATTATAGAATAGTATTTCATTGTAGAATAATAATTATTTTTAGCATTATTATTGTAGAATAGCAACTTAAATAATTGCATAAACTATAATTACAGTGATTTATTTCATTATTACAATAATATATAGTTATTGGATGCGAAGCATCCAATAACTGAAGTTATTTGGCATGCTGTAATGATAATATCGTGATCTGCATGATCATGATATTATTAT
>CAJVQC010000265.1:0-14257 GCA_910592285.1 Racocetra persica | reverse complement strand
TTTTTTTAACAAAATTATTAAAATATATCTCAAATTATATTTTTTACTTAGAAAGTATATAGTTAAAATTAATATTTAAGATTTTATTTTAAAAATAATGCTTTTAAAAAAATTTCAGGGAAAATTTGCAGGAGAAACAGTTTAAGAGATAACAAAAAAAATAACTTGACTAATTTATTTTTTTTATTATTTATTTATATAAGATTTCTGATAATATAACTGTATAAAGTAATATATCATTAATAAATAGTTGTTTTCAACTCTAGCTATGGCTAAAAATTTTTTTCTTCACTCTTCTTTTAGTAGGATGTCTTAGGCATTTTTATAGCACTTTTTTAAGTTTTTGCAAAGGATTTGAAAGTGCATAGGGTGACAACTCTTAGCTGTATATGTTTATTTTTCTTTATATAGCTTTAGAGGTATGTAAAATGTAATATATCAAAATCGAGCAACTGGAACTTTTTGTGGCTACATTTATTGTGAATATTCTTGTTTGATTGTTCAAACAGGGCAATATTCACTTCACGTTTTATAGAAATATATAATTTACAAGGCTGGCGAATATAACACAAACATTTCATAATATCCTGAGAAAGTACAACTATATCGTATTTTTTCAAATTGGCTCAGTAGCAAAGATATTTACAATCTGATTTGTTTAACGTATTATATTTCATGGTTTCTAATAAGAGTGTATATGATTCAGAATTATATCAAATCCTTTCAAAGTGGCTTAGTAGTAAAAGCCTTTAAATCATGGGATGATACCATCTGGTTTGTCCTAATGTATTGCAGTATTTGCAATAGGAAGATAAATAATTGGTGTCAAGAGACATTAAAGTTTAGATTTAAATAGAAAATTAGCGTGTGGGTTTTGGATGTTGCGGAGTCTTTAAACAGACAATGACTAAAGTAGTATGTGTGGATTACTTACCTTCGTTGATATGTTAAATGTACACCTCCTGTAATAAGGCGAATTAATATCTTAAATAAACTTCGACAGATAGTTCTTTTCAAAAAACGAATTACATTATAAGAATGACTAGTATTCGAATTGATTTTCTAATTAGCATAGCAGGCTTTTATTTTGATAGTTTTTGTATAATTGAAATAAAACATAAATCAATAGAAAATATAATTGTAAATACTTATGTTTATAAATCCGGATTAATTAATTAATCGTTTATTATTATGAAGATTTATGAATTCAAATTCAGTTAATTTTGAATGCAAATCTTTTATTAATCAAATTTTGTTTTTTTTTTCAAATAACTAGACTACCAATTATAAATACTAAGTGTACATATACTTTAAATTTTTCTTTTTATGTCCTTAAAAGTTGAGAATAACTCATCGCAGTAAGTTATCACAAACAACTCAAGATATTTTAAAATACAAAGAATCAGATTTTTTGGTTCTATTCTGTATTTAGAATATCCAATATATTTCAAGTTATTGTCATAATCAAAGCGGTTCTGAATTCACAATATTTAGCTTATTTATTTTTTAACTTAGATGTGCTAGACTTTTTAGATAAAAAATCATAAAATGCCTTTTGCGGCAGTTCAATATTTCCTATTTTAGAAATAAAAAGATTAGAAAATAGAATTATAGAGAAAATGGTTGCATTTCAAAAGTTAAATTATTACCGATCATCTTCATCCTCTTTTTCCCTTCTTTTTGCTTCTCAAGTAATTTCATTTTCCTGGTCACATCTCCTCCATACTACATATTTATTTGATTTGTCCGGATTACTTAATTTTTACACCTAGATAGCAAATACTACGAACTCTTAATTTATAATACTTACACATTTAGCAGTTACATTTTTTCGCATTGCTGATATCCTACAGTATTGATTATTATTGTTATTATTTTTAAATAGTTCCTAAGCAACAATGAATCACTAAATAACTTGAGTTACTAACGTTTCTCTAGCCACAACTTTTCCACCAACTGATGTTTGAATTACTACTTCGTATAATTGCCTTTTTGATGAAAAATTTCAATAAATAATTTAGTTTTTTTTTATTATTTAAATATTAGTTTTTTTTTTTTAATAAAATTTTTTTTACTTGGGTATAACTTCACTCAATTTCTTTGCCCATTCTCTCCCAACAAATGATACTTGAGAGCGGTGCAATATTGCAGAAAGCGCATCTACTGGCTTTCTGTTTATCATGACATTCATCTAGTTTCATACCAAATAATTATCAATATTATATGCTACAAACTTTAAACAAATAATATAAACCTAACCTTCACAATATCAGATTGTTGATATCCCATGTCTTCATAATCAAAACTATGATTAAAATATAATTAATTTCTATAATTTCATGAGCCTCCAATTAAACAAAACTGAAATACCTCGCATAACCGCTCGATCGTGATTTCAAATCATCATGAAAATCCGTTACAATTTCAGCCAATGGCATAGAATATCTCATAATAACTCGTGTCTCGTCTAAATAGTTATATTCTAACTGTTCGCCTCTGCGGGACTGCGTATACATATTTACAAATTTAAGGTAACTATCTCAGATTATCTCTGTTTTTCTTGTAAACATAAAAAAATAATATTGCTTTATAATAAATCAATTTGTTTTTATTGCATGCGTACACCACAAAGATCCATTATTGAACCTATATATTCCTAAAGATAAATAATTATTGATAAGATATTCAGAAAGTGTAAATATAATATATAATTATAATATAATCTAAATCACCTCCGGAGCAATAACAGTCACCATAACCATTGGTTCTTGTAGTCCGACTATTTTGTGTGTCATTTCATTTGGTTCAGGAAATTCTGATGGATTGCGGATTAATTTTGATGTACCATCTCGATAAATGACTAATCAATGAAATTAAATTTAATTTAAATTTCTATACGTCGAATGTATTTACAAAATAAAGCTAAAAATGATCAAAAGAAACTTTTGCAAACTTTTATAAGGTACAGTTGGTTGAGTAATTATGACATTAGCGTCATATTCCTAGCATATACAAATGTTCATGCATGACTTATTAAGTTTATTCACGAAATAACGCGTCAAAATAGATAAAATGATTTACAAATACCTCCTCTAGCCTTTGCTGAAAAACATCCATATGCAGTGTTCCTAAAAATCCAATACGCCAGCCTTGTCCTAATGCTATGCTAATTTATTATAGTAATTGAAAGAATTAGAAAATAATTAGATGTTTGAATAAAATGTGATTTACATAATATATACCTAGTCTCTTTTTGAACCGACACACTAGCATCATTCAACGTTAGTTTTGCAATAGATTCATCCAGCTTAGTGAATTCATTGGTGTCTATAGGAAATATACCCGCGAATACCTATACTTATCAAAAGAAATTTGTAGTTATATATTCTAATAAATGTTGCGCAAAATCCGGCAATAATAGAATCATTACCATTGGTTTGGCTGGTTCAAATCCCGGTAAGGGATCAACAGGACTTTTAAGATGATAAAATGTATCTCCAATATATGCTTCAGCTGCTACCTTCATATTGCATATTACATATCCCACTTGACCAGCATGCCTTTTATTTCAGTATAGTCATACATTACAATATGAACCTATAAGCGTATTGGTTAAAAAAATGTATTTAAACACTCAAATGCATACAGATATCCCGTTGGTACTTGTTCTGGATGCATAATTCCAATATCAGCAACTTCATATTTATGTCCTGAATATGCCGAGACAATCTTATCGCCTACAACATCGATAAAAAAACATTAATGTAAGAAAAATATTTTCAAAGCGTATTATATACTTATGTATGCTTACAACAGACCTTTTTGTAATTTTCCATTTACTATTGCCATTAGGCAAACAACCCCAACATATGTATCATACCATGAGTCAAAAAGAAGCGCTTTCAAAGGCTCCTTTACATTTCCAGTTGGGCTATGAATTAAAAATTAAAAAAAACTACATTATTCCAAATAATATTATGAGACAGTCTTAATATGCAAATAAAGTCTAAACATATTAAATTACTGAGGAATTTTTTCTATCACGTTTGGCAAAATTTTGTCGACATTAAGGCCAGTTTTTGCCGATATCTAGAGAAATAATAATTATAGTTTTCATTGTTAATTTGAATTAGAAATACGGATACAAATAAAATAAAATGCTAATATCTAACCAATGCAATATTTCCAGTGTCAAGCTCAAATGTACTTTGGATTTGCTTTGTTACTCGTTCAGTGTCTGCAGCTGGAAGGTCAATCTATATAAAATAATAATGAATTTTGATTGCTTTTATTTTCTGAAAATGATTAAAAAAAAAAAGAAAAAACCTTATTAACAACAGGGATTATGCTCAATTCTTGGTTGTATGCTAGCCAGAAGTTGGCGACTGTTTGGGCCTGTAACCCCTGAGCTGCATCAACTAGTAGAATGGTCCCTTGACATGCTGCAAGAGACCGAGATACCTCATAATTGAAATCTACATGACCCTAAAAAACGAATAGACATGCCAGTTTAAGTCGCAAGAGATAAGAGAAATTTACAACTACAGTATTCATAAACATCTACCGGCGTGTCAATTAAATTAAGTAAATATTGTTTATCGTTATATTTATAAAACATGGAACATGTCTATAGGCACAGTTTAATTACAATTAGTAGGGAATTTGAAGGAAGCGCATTATGTCCAGAATACTTTTTACCTGCGCCTTTATCGTGATACCTCGTTCTCGTTCTACTGTGAGTTTGTCTAAAACTTGATTATGGGAATGATGCTTATTTATAGTGCCTGTCAATTGCAAACTAATAAGTACGTTTGAATACTTAAATTACATAATTAATGTGAATTATTCCTTGCCTGTAAGTTCTAAAAGCCTATTAATGCGTACGTCGAGCGATTTAAAATTTTATTATCGTTTTTATATTTGACTGGTTATTTTTTTGGACACTAAAGATCGAGGAATCTTACCTATCCGCTAGTGTGCTTTTGCCATGATCTATACCGAAGGACCAACGATAAAAAAAAAATTAAACCCGAAAAGCTGATTTCTTTAGTTCTCTATAAATAATATCAAGCTTACCTACCAACATGAGCAATAATGCTAAAATTACGAATATTTTCCGCAGGAATTTTTGTCAAATCTATGTCGTTCTTGAATAAATGATTCGTTATTTAAATATTTATTAGATCCTTGATAATTGAGATGATTGAAAAACTTTTCTGGAAAGAATGAGGCTATGTACTAATACATTTAATGTAGATTGCCATCTTTTTATATGCAGTCCTTTATAACACCTTTCACGACTTCTAAAATTATAAAAATGTTTGGAAAAACACGATCGATTTACTAAAAATCTACAAGAAAAAGTTTGCGCTGAAAAGTTTAAATTCTTTTGTAATGTAATTTTATTATATTTGTATACTGGAAAAGTTCTATCAATAAATAAATTTATTGCACGAATCGTCATTTCTAAAATATAAAAAAAAGTTGAGAATTTTGATTTTGATCATGCTGATCTTTGACAAAATCTTAAATAGATCCGATTTTCTCAGCTTACTTTTTCCTTGTATGTACATCGATAACTAATGAAAATACAAAATCCAGTGGTATTTTCATATTTCATAAATATATTTTCATGGATACTTCATGTCAATGATTAATTAAATAGTTTATCTTTCTCAACATCAAGTTCCAAAAACTTTTCGACGCCGGTCCGGTAACAAGTCTATATTTTCACAGCGACACAATACTATTTGCTGGTCAAGGTCCTTATCTAAAGGCCTTTTTTATTCCGACCGGGGAGCTTTTAGCCAGTAGCTTGGCTCTGGAATATTGGCGGATACATAGAATTGTACCAGGTATTTACTGGATAAAATTGATTAAAAAGAGAAATAAAATAGTTATAGCTTTTTAAAAAAAAATTGCAGCTAAAAATATAGAATTAAATGAAAGTATTGTTGAAAAGAAATATAAAGATGACCAATATTTACCAAGTGTAATTACGGAAGAAAGAAGGTTGCTGGCGATATATGGATCAAAGACAATTCATCTTATTGAAGCCATTATTAAATACGATACAGACAAGTATGATATTAATTATAATATCATTTTATAGTGACCGTGTCTGAATTCTGAATAAAAAATTTTCAATTACAGGATAAAACCACCAAGATGTACATTCAGTATAATATCAAAGCTACCACCTTTAAAAGATTGGATACATGATGCACAATGGTTATATGGCAATTCTAACACTTCCCTAATTCAAGAGATATCTTCTGTACGAGAAATATTTGATCTATTCATTTATCTTAATATGACCTTTCATAATATAGTGTTTATTAACAACGATAATTAAAAAAGTTTATTTTTCAAAAATTACCTCTTAAATAATTAATAGTCTCAATCAACATCCAATCACACAACCATAAAATCAAATAATCCATCAGAGTTAGCTGTTGCATTTGCACACAACTTTGTGGAAATATGGAATGTCCAACAAATGTGCTGTGTTTATTCAGTTCAATGTGAAGATCTTTGTATATTATGTTCAGCAAGATTTCTTGGTGATACAAGGGATAGTTTAATATTAGCATCAGGAACAGCTTTTAGCCAAGTGATTTTATGGAAAATTACACAAAAGAATGCGCAGGGTAGAGGTGTTGTGTTTAAGAAACTTATCGGCCATGAGGTATATTATTAAAAAGTATAATGTGGAGATATATCAGGGATTTTTTTTTATTAATTTATACTTTGTACTCAATTTAAAGGGTTCTGTATTTGGTGTGAGATTCAATGAAAATGGTAAAATTATTGCATCAGTATCCGATGATAGGACTATTCGTGTTTGGAAGATTACAGATGAAAAGTTAGCTATTACCTAATTGTTTATTATTTAATCCTTTTTGTTAACAATATTACGCTCATAAATTTTATTTGAATTATAATATCTTATTTATAGTCCCAAACCTTTAGTCCTATATGGGCATATGGCACGCGTATGGGATTGTCTTATATTAGAAGACCATCTCATCAGTATTTCTGAGGTAGTATTCTTAATATCTTTTGGATATGCTTTCATCCATTTAATATTATCATCAATGTTAATAATGCCAGGATTCGACATGCCGCGTTTGGCATAACAGAATTAATAAAAGCATGGATGATGAAAGTGATGTTGATTGCTTTGCCTGTTGGGAAGGTCATGTTGGTAAAAATATTTGGGGTTTAGCCGTTAATCCATCAAAAACAATTGTGGTAAGCAAAATTGTTACAGATAATATAAACCTGATATACAACTCACAAATTCTGCAATTAAGGCAACGGGAGGTGGAGATTCTGGTATTCGATTGTGGTCTTTATCATCTGTGACTAATAATAAAATAGGTATTTATGCCGTCAAATTGAGTCAATATAAAAATATAATTCAATAATACTTAAAGCTGTATCTTTGCATAGATTCAGAAAAGGATTTAATTAAGATTATATTACCACCTGCCGACACCTATACCCAATTGAATGTATGTCCATGTTTAGTGTTCTTATCTATATAACAATTGTTTCTTATATTTGAATGTTTTCACTCGCAAAGGAGACCAATCAAATTTCTTTGCCATCAAGAGAGCACATTCGCAATTTTGTTCTCGTAGATTATTGTACAATTGTAATCGCTACAAATTTTGGGTAATGCTATTAATTGGCCTAGTTTCTTTACATATACATTATAATAAATTTATAATATTTATATTACATTTTAGATACTTGTTAAAACATAATCACATCACTAATGAGTGGACACCTTTAAATAGCTCGACTAATTTGCAAAATTATACAATGATGAAAGCTTCAAAATGTGGAAGAATTGTATGTTGTGGAAGTATTGATGGAAATGTATATGTTGTTAGTGTGAATAAGGAATTTAAGGTATAGATAAAGTCTCTTTTCATTTTAAAACATAAATTTAATATTTTATATTCACCATATAATAATTTCGAAAAGACTATAAGGAAGAAATTACATGAATTTAAGGTGTTTGAAATATTTTTCGAAGAATCTTCAGGTTCGAATTTTATACTTTGGCATTTTATGATAAAAGATAATAACTTATATAATTTTGGTTCTTTAGATCCTAATATCATTTATGTAATATCACATGCAGTCCATAATGACATATACATTCTTAAATTGGAATTAAATTGTAACAACACAAATGTAATATATTTTACATTAATTATGATAACAATGTTAAAAACTTAATTCCAACAAATTTATCAAATTTCAGATTCCTAAATTTGAAATTTACCATAAACTACTTGTTCCACAGAATTTCTTACTTATGTCTTTAGCATTTTGTCCACGCTACAACCTTTTAGTATGCGGATCACGAGAAAGCGGGTTAATAATATTTAAAATGGCGTATGGCATTACAGATAAAGAGCTTGATAAGTCTTCAATTGAGCTGTCGCCAGTAATATATCTAAAAGAGACACATGGAAAACAAGCAGTAACATCAGTTGCACTAAAATTTGATAGTTCTGAGAATAATAACAGAGATGATTTATTAACTATATACACTTCTGGGAGGGATGGTGGATATGTAAAATATAGATTGAAATGTTTGCCAACAATTGGCGAATCTTATAACAGTTCTGAGGAAGGCTTTAAGATAATGGAAAATTGTCTCTCTGGTGATTATTTGCTAGAAAAGGTTGAGAGTTATAAATCACTTTCTATAAACACTAATTTAAATTGTGCGTTTGAAGGGCAAGTAATTTCAGGATATGATTTAATATTGGAAGAAGTTTATAGAGCAAAAATTACTAAAGGATGGATAGAAGAGGTTATTATTAAAATCATGGTTTTACTATTTTTTCTTATTATTTCTGAATCTTAACCATATAATTGTATAAAGGTAATTCTTGTAGACGATGAATTGATATTGTTAGGGTTTTACAGGAAGCGATTTTTTGTATATAATGATACCAAAAAATTTGAGGTTCTTATTGCTGTCATATTTATATTAAGGTGTCAATCCAATCACTAACTCGTTTATAATTAAAGATGCTTTCAATTGCTTGTGGTGGTGCCCATCGAGTTTGGCATTTTAAGGCCCAAGATAAACGGATGAATAAAGCTAGTTTTATGTTTATCCGTAAGGAGAATGTAGCTAGATTTTTCTATTTTATTTTTGATTTCTTAATTTATCACTTTGATAGAATTTCTTAATTCATATATATATATAAAGATATTTATTTACTCGAGAGAGACTACGATGACAAATGAGGGATTTAATGAACGAAAATTACAAGAAAATTTTCATGGAAAAGAATGTAGAAATGTGAAATTTTTGCGTAAGTAAATTTATTCTTTCTTCTAGAATGATATAGAACCTTTTAATATTTACAAATTTATTTGTAAAAGCGTATCCTCTAAATGCTTCACATAATTATCATTCGTTCAAAACTGATCCAATTATATTTGCAACTGGGGCTGAAGACAGTTTGTTAAGGTTATTTCAGTGTAAGTCTATGCAAAACTTTTCGATAATACATATATGTTATAAGTTGGCTTAAAATTTGTATTGATATATAATTGTCATATAACATCAATTTGAATTTAATAATTGGTTAATTCTGGTTCACCTTAGATCCATCTATCTTAAAATACTAAATCAATTATAACATATACAAATTAATTTCAATTGATATATCTTATTTTAGACATACCTGGTGAGAAAGAAAATCACTTGCTTAGCTTGTGCAGTATTAAAAAGCATAGTTCAGTGATTAAGAACATAGAGTGGAGTCTTGGTAAATGGTTGTTTCTTATTTTTGTTGATCTTTAGCAAAATAATTGAGAATTATTTTTTACATTGTAGGCAATGAACTATTATTATTCTCATGTGGTGCAAGTGAAGAATTAACATGTTGGAAAGTTGAAATTAATGTTATGAATGACCAAAAAGGTACTTCAAGTACCTTATTTTCACAAGAGCAATTTTTTTTTCTTTTTAATGTTTTGTTTATTATAACTACATGCTTATTGGAATTTGATAGTACAAATGCCCTTTGTCAATGTAAATTGCCTAGAATGGGCATCTTGTCCTGTCGTCAGGTAATTATTAATCTAAGTCTAAAACAGACATATTTACCTTTTATTAAGCACTAAATTTCATCCTACCTATTTGTAATTATATTTTGTCTTCAGCGAAGTTCTAGAAACTAGAATAATGGATACAAGCATTTTTCCAATTAATACAAATATTGGACATCATATCATTGCAGCCGTATATTCTGATTCCATATTAAGGGTGAGTTTATCTTCCTAAATACGTAACGAAATAATAGTAATTATTATTAAAATTATATAGCTTATAATTAATTCAGGTTTGGTTATTTGACGAAAAGAAAAGAACATTCTTTTTAATTGGAATGGCTAAATTTCATAATAAATGTATTTTACAAGTAAAACATGTGGTTATTAAAGGTTATAGTTTTATAATTTATTATAACCTTTTTTGTATACCGGTAATTGCAGATGATTGGTATTAATTTTTTAAAATTTTACCTTCTATTTTTAGCAAAGGAATCAATGACCGAAGATGGCATACTATTATTCACATCAGCAACCGATGGCAGGTATGCTGTATTTTATTTTTTGACATCTTGAAATTTAATGATATTTATTCAAATTTCTTAATAAACGTATAGGGTCGCTATATGGGATATTTCACATTACGTTCATAGGTGTTCTGATATCTCCTAAAATACATTCTTTTGCTCTTATTATTTTATATTCTCATCATTTATTTGTTTTCAAATTAGCTTTTTAATTTCATACGCTACCAAAATAGCGTTCCAACACCACACACCTTTCGATCTAGGCACACCCATTTTCTCATACCAAGCGCACCAATCCGGAGTAAATTGTCTCGCACTTCATCACATGACTAATCCTGCTACTTCTAACTTCATAATAATTGTAACTGGCGGTGATGATAATGCTATAGCTGCTTTAGTTTTGGAATTCACATATAATGAAGTCAAAGGAATGGATTGTGGTATGAAACGTGGAAAATGGACCGTGGAACAATGCATAAATGATATTTTGAAAATGGATGTTGCACACGGATCGTCCATTCAAGGTGTTTATTTATTTGTTATGACAAATAAAATGAAATCGATTAAAATGAAATGCTGCATTATTTTAATTAGAACTTTACACGTCTCGATAAAATGTTTTGGAGTGCGCTTTTTGGGGATTTGGGTTAGGTTAAAGAATATATGTGGATTTAGGGATTTAAAAATCCTAGATTTCATCTTAATCTTATTTCATTTTAATCTGATTTCATTATGGTCTGCGACATTTGTTAATTTAATAATTTATTATTTTTTGTTCTTTTTTTAGGTATACACATGGTAAATGACACGACAATACTTAGTACGTCAATTGATCAGCGATTAAATTTATGGAACATTACGTTTAATAATTTATTCAATGACAAAATAAATAAGAATGATGAAAGTAAATTTGAGTTGATTAAATCGGAATTTGTTAATGTTTGCGATCCATGTTGTATGGATGTTTTAAAAATTAATAGTAGAAATGATAAAACAAACAAATTAATGGTGTCCATTAGTGGAATTGGAATAGAATTACTTCAAATTTAATTTATAATTTTATTATATTAAATGTTATTTTAAATCATTTTACGTATTATCTATAGCTATATATTTTCAAACGGAATTTCATTATAAATTTATATATCTAAACCATAGAGAAAATTTATATAGAATAAATCTATTAGTACTACATTTTGTGCTTTATAATAATAACAAGGGTCGCATCGCATAGATGCGGTTGCTGTCACGGGTGATCTTCATTTGACTTTAATTTTTTTTTTATTTTAGCGAATTATATTTTATTAAAGTAAATCATATGATTACATTAAATTAAGGTAAATAATTAAAAAGATTTGTAAGCTTGAAGATTTAATGTAGTTCCTGGAGTCCTCTCGTGTGTATTGCGTTTAGTCTTTTATATTCATTTAAAGCGGCTTTTGGTGATATTAGATATTTGTAATCGAAGTTAATAATACGGAGGTTTTTCCAGGATGTTGCACGGCTCATTGCGACATAGGCCTGGCCTTCTGCAAATATGGTTTCGTCGACGGATGTAGTTACATAAGGTAAGGTTAAGCCTTGTACTTTGTGAGCGGTGAGTGCAAAGGCATTTTGAAGTGGGAATTGTTTCCTTGATGCTCATTTTCCGTCTATATTGAAATAAGATATTTCTTTTTGGACAATGACTTTAATTAGGTTAGTAAAGGTGAGAAAAGTTACTTCTATGTTCTGATTATCAACGATTTTCGTTACAATTCCAATGGAGCCATTACAGATGTCATTATCGAAAAGTTTATTATTTAGGAACATGACACATGCTCCTTCTTGTAGGTTGACAGTATGAGGTAGGTTTGTTAAGTGTTTAAAATGGGTTATTGAGTGATTTTCGTTTAGAAGTTCGAAGTTCAAAGTATCTTCGGATGTAGAAATAAGAGGTTCACTTGTTATATAATCGAATGGTAGATAGCTACACAAAAGCTGGTTTATGTTGTTAGTGGCTTGACGTGTACTAACTATGTGAGTAGTACTGTAGAATTCAGTAGAGTCGGTATTCGTGATGATTTTTGATTGAATAATGGATTTAGTTTTATTTGATAGGTGATTGATTTGTATCTCTTGTAGAACATTATAAAAGTTGAGATCATCTTGTTGATGTTGTGGAGTTTTTAAGAATAAGGGGAAGAATGGTGACCAGGCTAGGGATTGAAAAACATATTTAGGTTTTACTGGAGGTAGTTGAGCTAAGTTGCCTACTACTAGAGTCGGTATTCTTCCAAAGACAAAATTATTGTCATGAATTTTGGTGAAGGTGTTGCTAGCAAAAGTGAATAGATCTTTATCTATTATTGAGATCTCTTCTATTATTATGAATTCTATTCTTTTTAGTTCAGCTTCATTGGAGTGAATTAAGGTTTCATATCTCCTGTCATGATATCAAATTTTTAATAATAAGTATAATGTTTTGTCACCAATGTTGTGAGCTGTGACACTAGTAGAGATCATTAATAGATATTTTTTTTCTTTGTTTGAAGAAATAAAGTTATTTGATATAGTAAAAAAGATTTTCCAGTACTAGCTAGGCCTGTTAAAAAAAATACAGATATCTTCCTTCAGATAATTTTCCTCACATATTGGATAATATTGAGTAAATATTATATTGATTCATATCTAGAGTTAATAAGAAATAGGATTTTAAGCTAGGGTGATGTTTTTCTAAAAAGAGAAATTGATTAAAAATCAGATCAGACAAATCACAATTTTCAAATTCTTGTAGAAGAGAATTTATTATAGAGATATACGATTTGGATAAACAATTTTTCTGTTCAATATAGCTTCTGCGAAGTGATCTAGTTACTTGATTGTATTTTATAAGAAACATTGATCAGAATTTGTCTTTATACATTTCAAAATCTTCAAGTAGTTCTTGTTTGGATCTTACAGGAATTTTTATGATAAAATGTTGAAAAAAAAGGATTCTTCGTTTTTAATATTGTAAATAGCAAATCTTAGTAGAATCGGAGTTTTTTATTAAATAACTAATCTATTTTTATAGTCTCGACAGTAAAATAGGTTGAAACATTGACTTGGTTGTTTGGATCTGAAGGTATAATTGCGAAAATAATCTGGATATATAATGGAGTTCAAGTTCAGATGATCGAAACAGTCAAAATATTTGTCAATCGTATTGTCCTAATACGAAAGTTCATTGTTATCATTGTTATCATTACCGTTGTTATTTAATTGAGATAGAAGGTAGATTGGCTTAACAGATCTAGGCCTAAGTTTAGAGGATGTGGATAGGAGAAAAAATACAAAAACAGAACATCTTGTCAAAGGGTATTGTAATAATAGGACTATTAGTTCTATAGCACTTAATCTTCATGCTATAATATGTCTTCTGTATTCATCATTTTTAAAGATATCAAAGAGTTCTGAAGATTCTGGTTTGGTAACATATTTTGTTATGTACTTGGCAAATCTATTTGATATAACATACTGAAAATTGATATGCTCTTTCTAAATTAATAGGGTTTTAGGGTGGTAAGAAATGATGTTTCTGTCTTTTTGTTTAGTACGATAATATATGTAACATAAATTGTTTGGAGAATAGTATATTCTTTCTGATAAAGGCTAGAGAA
>CAJVQC010000264.1:0-14258 GCA_910592285.1 Racocetra persica | reverse complement strand
TATATTAACAATAACCAAAAAATTTCAAATTTTTCACATAGCTTCCAATCTTCTACTTTCAAATCATTTTGAGTTAAAATTCTTCTTGATAAGTTGCCTACTCCTCATATATTGTACAAACGCAATCATCATATCTCATCTAATTGTCATCAATGCAATCAAATTAGTACACCACTACATTGGGTTATCTGCCCATCACCTACACTATTGTATAATCTTATCAATAACTCTCTACAACAGGTTATCAACTCAACATCATTAGATGTCTCATTTGAATTGATTACTACAATTCACAATCAAATCAAGCATCTTGACAGTATGACATTTCACTACAACCAACACACTCCATCTATTAACTCTACTTTGTCTGAGCTAGTTCCTCTTGATATTATAAATCTACTTAAAGATATTACTTCATCTGTTACATCGGCATCAACTATTACTATCAAATTTCTTTTATACCTTAATTCACAAATTTACTATAATATTTGGATACCTTATTGTATTTCTCGTTCTTCAACTCAATCTTCTAATAATACTATATCTTCTTTATCAGTTTCATCTCTTTCTACCTATCAGTTTTTTTAACCCCTACTACTTACTATTGCTAGTGCTAAAATTGGATTATGGTATCCTTTATGGATCAAATATCAAACAAATTTAAACTATATAATTACTAATTCACAAATCTAGGTGAGCTATAGCCACCCTAGTTGGTTTAGGCCGCAGATAAACTAGTCTGAGTTTCTTTTCTTGCTATCTTAGAATATAAAATTTAAATAGATTCTCTTTCTTGTAAAGATTTCTTTTCATTGTAAAAGAATTAAATTAAAGTTTAATAAAGTCAGAAACATGGTCTCACCATTAATATTCAAAAAAAAAAAAATAATTAAAGCTTTAATAAAAATATAAATAATAATAAATTAAATATTAATTTTTAATTATCACTAACCAGAATCATTTAAAAAATATTTCATAAATCTTTTAATTTTGAATTTAATTTAATTTTAGAAAATAATATTTTTGGTTTATTATTAATATCATTAAGTAATAATATTTTAGATTTATTTTTATATTATTAAATAATATTTTATTATTAAAATCTAATTATATATTTCTGTTTTATTATTCATATTAAAATTATCTTCAAGATAATATAAATTACTAAAAAAATTTAATTAATTTAAAAAATAAATAATTTAATAAGTAAAATTTAATCATAGAATTTTTTTACAAAAAACTCTTTCTGCTATACTATGATTTACAAACAACAGAAAACAAGAAACATCATTTTTCTCAACAACCAGTATAGGAAACAGGACTTCTTGTACTAAGTAAAAAGGAAGAGAACTACAAACAACATTTCTTTTACCAAAGAAGCTTTTTGGAAAAACTTTAGGACAAGCAGCCAAATAAATTTTTTAAAAAATTTTAGAAAATTTTTAGAAATTTTGGGAATATTGCTTTGACCCTGAAAATCTGATTGCAAAATACATGAATAATAACAACAACAACAAATACATAGATCAAATAAACAAACAAACAAATATTAGAACACGTGCCAATTTTAGACAAAGCAAAACAACCATCAACAAACAACACACGTGACTTATTGAAGATTATTCTAGAATACAATATCAAGATGATGAAAATAAACCTCTTAGAATTTATTTGGAATAGAAGTGTAATTGCGCCAAGTATATGCTTGACAAAGTACTTGAAGAAACAATTAGCAAAATCTAGCAGCATTGAACATATAGCTAAAATATTATCAATAGAAAATGAGTGCACTATCACTCCAATAGAAGTTTTAGAGTATGAACGCATATTGAAAGTTTTATATCAAGCTGAAGCTAGAGGCTGTTTAGAAAAAGAAATAGAAAAATAGACAGAAAAAGCAAAATGGGTTAACCAAAACCAAAGTCGATCAAGTACATAGTAGAAATGAGCAAAGAAGAAATTAAAAGAGAAATAAATAAAATAAAGGGTGTTAAGAAAATAGAAGAAAAAAAAGAAGCCAAAGCATCAGAATCAAAATGCAGACAGAGCAAAGACTCAGAAAAGAAAGAAATAAAAGAAGAAACAAGTATAGAAGACCTTTCCTATCAAGTAGAGGCTATGGACATAAATATTAAAGTTGAAGAAGAGACAAAGACTAACCAAGACACAAAAAAGAGATCAAAAGAAGTCTCTAATAATGGAAGTCCCAAGGGCAAAAAGGTTAAGAAAGATGAAGAAGCCTCTATAGACAGTATCATGCAAGATGTAATAGAAAATATTAAATCTAAAACACAACAAATAAGGGCAAAGCAAGAAGAAGATAGCAAGATTATCATAACAGGAGACTTAATCGAACAAAGCATATAGTCACCTAATAACAGAATATGTGAAGAAAACAGATCATTTCATGCAAAAGCACCAGCTTTCAAAATACTAGGAGAGTCTCCTGAGAAGAGAATCAAAAATATGGAAGGAATGTTAAATAAAGATAAACACATCAAGTCAGTACAAGAAGTATTTACAAATGAAAATAGCTGGGTAGAGATTGATTTTGATTGTAAATATGGTAGAGAAGAAGCAATCAAAAGAATACAAAAGAAAGAAGGAGATTAGCTTTGCTTAATACTGGTGATGGATGATGAATCAAGAATCACAAGATTTAAATCAAGAAACCAAGACAACAAACCCAGAGAGAAGCAAACCTTCAATCCCAAGACTAATAAGAAAAGTTTTACTCAAAAAAATCAAAGAAAATTCATATCATAGTGATGGATATTACAATGCAAATTCAGAATCAACAAGAAGATACAACCATAATAGATGTATAAATATGGATTGTATCACAATTTGGAATCTGCCAGAAGATATAAATTCAAAAGAAGTTAGATACATGTGCAAGAAACTAGGTAACATAGAAGACATGTATATTAGATGTAAGGGTGGCAGAGCCCCA
The DNA here is from genome assembly GCA_910592285.1 of Racocetra persica. Lineage (NCBI taxonomy): Eukaryota > Fungi > Glomeromycota > Glomeromycetes > Diversisporales > Gigasporaceae > Racocetra > Racocetra persica. The sequence continues at coordinate 11,305 of CAJVQC010000264.1, read as the reverse complement.
GCAGTAGTAAAGTTCAGTGAAGTTTTAGAAAACAAAGACATACCTTGGGCTCTCCCAATAGGGATGGCAGATTAGCTTGTGTGTCTATCAGAAAAGAAGATCACGAAAAAAAAGACCAAAGACACAAATTCGTAGCAAAACTAACAGAAATTACAGAAGGTCTATTTGAAACTCTTTTACTAAAACACCTCAAGGATAGGAAAGCAAAAGCTGTCTATATCCTAAAAAGAAGAAGTGGCTTTATGAAGCAAATAGCAAAAGTTATTTTTGCAAACAAAAGGGAGATGGAAAAGGCAAAGAAAAAATCAGTAAGATACAACAATCTATCACTCCAATGGGTACGACCAAAGCAAGATGAAGATTACGTTTCAGAAGATGTGCCCAAAGGAAGAAGAAAAACAGATAGCAAGATGAATTGGAAAAGAGAATCAAGTGATAAAGAAATGAAGCCCACACAAGGAAGAAGATATAGTCATGACACATTAGTATCAGAAGATGATGAAGAGGTTAACTATAACAGTAGAACTGATAGTGACAAAGAAAATAATACTAACATCATGAAAAAAAGAAAAGGTCCCTTCAGATCAAAGGAAACTAGAAATTCAAGAAGCAAAAATTCATGAGAAGAAAGTAATTTGGTAGCCAGAATTGATTAGCATCAGTCAATGCTACTAGAAATTCTACATCATCTTGAAGACCTTAGTAAGCAACCAAGAGGTGCTCAACACTCCTAAATAGGGTCAACAGTTGTATCACAGAAAATTGGCAAAAGAATTAATACCTTTCTGCAAGGAGATGATAGAGATAAGGCTATGAATAGAAAGATAATCTTTGCCAATCACCAAACACAGAAGACAAAAAAGATAAGAATGTAGTACACAGACAGGTATCAATCAGAGAAAAAAGCATGAACAATATAAATAGTATAAATAGTAATCATACAAAAAGGAGAACAGAACTTAATATAGCAACTCATAATATTAATGGTATCAAAAGTAATATACAGAAATTAGACTCTATATATGAGTAGGCTACAGACAATTCAATAGATATTTTAGGAATTGCTAAAACCAATATCTCAAGCAAAGAAGGGATGTGGTTAACTAGAGAACATACAAAATATAGAAGCTTTTGGGCAAGCTCAAATCAAGACAAGAAGAAAGGTTCTGAAGTCAGTTTACTTATAAGCGAACAATGAGAAAAATATATAGGGCAAATAGATAAAGTCAATGAATATTTGATCTTAGTAAGCCTAGTCTTTAAGCAATTAGAGATCATAATTATAATGCTTTATATCCCTCCAAATAATGAATGAAAGAAGAAAATTATACGGAAAAAGATCATCAAAAATTTATCAACCAGTCCCTCAGATTACAAGTAATAATAATAGGGGATTTCAACAGTATAATTGATCCAAAGCTAGAAAAACACCAATCTTAAAGCAGATTAAACAAGATCCTCTCCTAAACTGGCTTCAAAAACAAGAATTTATAGATGCCTTCAGAATGATCTATCCAAAAACCAGAAGATTCATATAGACAAATAGAGATACGAGTATAAAAATAGATCAAATATGGGTATTTGAGAAACTTGCATATGGTCTATTTGATACAGAAATACAAGAAATAGATGTTTATACAAATAGTGACCATAAGGCAATGATAGCCAGAATCGACCTCAAGCATCTTAGTGCCTCTCAGAGTGCTATAGCATGCAGAAAAGGTAAACAAACATGAACAGTTTTTCTTTATGATTAAGCATTTAAAGAAAATTGAGAAAACTATAGAAGGCAAATAGATAGCCTACTTAAAAAAAATATAAGTATAACAAGCCTGATAAGGAAAACTCGTCAACAAAGAGAGGAATTCGCAGAGTTAGATAAACTTTGGGATATTATAAGCAATACAATACTTACAGCAGCAAGATGCAACTTGCCGAAAAAGAAAGTTTACAACATGATGCAAAACAAAAAGAAAAATGCTAAAGAATCCAGATTTGCATACTCTTTAATGCAATTAGGCTGCTGGATAAATATCGGCAGGAAAAACATTAAATTAGAACTCACTTCTAAGAATATCTTGGACCTTATCACAAAAATTAAGTTCATAAATTAGCAACATAAAACAAACAACAATAAGGCAATATCTGTTTGGTTGCATGACTTAATAGATAATCTTAAAGGCTGGTGAAAGATCCTCTTTACAAAAAGAGCAAATGAAATTGAATATCAGAAAAGAATAAAGATAGAAGAAAATATCGAAAGAAGATACCAGATGATAGATAACAAGCAAGGCAAAATGGTTGTGAGCCTTCTAGAGAAGCCTTACAAGAAAATACAAATTGACAGACTTCTTGTAAATCAAGAGATTCAGAGAGAACTCATTACTGATTCAGAAGAGGTCCTTATAAAAACACAAGAGCACTTTCAAGGATAGTTCAGACCTCGCAATTTTAATCAAGAGCTCTGGAAAAATAATTGGAAAAAAATATACAAACCAATAGAGAGAATACAAGAAAGTTGATATAGCAAACTTACATATGATATTTCAGAAGAAGAATGGTCAAATATGCTAAAGGAGTTGAAGAAAAATACAGCTCCAGGAGTATCAAGAATTACATATGCATTAATCAAAGCAGCAAATCCACAAGCACAGAAGATATTTCATCTCTTTGCAAAAAGCTGCATTGGCTCAGAAAAGGTGACACTAAAGTGGAAAATCTCACAAATCTATTCTAAATCCAAAGATGCTGACTGGAAATTTAATTTAAATAATGTTAGGCCAATAGCACTTCTAGAAACTTTCAGAAAATACGTAACTAAAATCGTGACCAAGTGATTGTCAAAAGTTCTTGCAGAAAAAAGCATTTTAAAAGGTCCAAATTTTGCAGGTTTGCCTGGCAACTCTACAGAGGAACTAGTGCAAATAATAAATGCAATAATAGAAGATGCAAAGGACAACAACAGAGAGCTTTGGCTAGTATTGCAAGATATGAAAAAAGCTTTTGACTCAGTATCACTGAAATTGCTAGATCTAGCCCTTAAAAGGCTCAAAATCCTACAAATAGTAGTGTCTTTCATACTAAATCTCTTTGAAAACAGACAATCTAAAATTATAACAGACCTAGGTACAATATAGTGCTTTGTGATAAACAATAGTATCAAGCAAGGAAAAGTAATCTCCCTACTCATATAGAGAATTTTCTATAACCTATTATTATCAAGAATACTGGAAGATCCAGAGCTAAGATATACCATTATACAAAGAAACATATACAATTATAGCTCAAATCAACATAAAGAGATTAAGTGAAGACAAGTAGTAGTAGCATATGCTGATGATATGACATGGATCATAGAGAGTAAAACTCAAATGGTAAAAATTATACAGATTGCAAAAGAATTCTTCAAGCTCAATGATATACAAATTAATGGAAAAAAATCCAAGTTAATCATTTGCAACTCACAAGAAAAAAGGAAGACTGAAAGCTCTTTTTTGGTAATGAATAGCTATTAGAAGAGGGGAAGAACAAGATCACAAGATTCTTGGGAGTTTTGTTGAACAACAAGTTAGACGAATCTTTGGTTAAGACAAGAGCAAAGAAGATTGTTCATTCAACTGCGAGAATTTTGAATCTCAAAAAATTAACTATAGCACAAGCAGCATATGTGTATAGTACTAAAGCTATGTTATATGTTACAAGTATCCAGATTCAAGCAAAAGGTGATTGATAACCTCCAAGCTCCTCTACTCATATTAACCAAAAATAATATGGAGCTATCAAGAACCATAAACAATAGTACAATCTTGCATAGAAGTATTGGCAACTGCAATGCTCTATAAGACAAACTTTTGACAAAACAGATTACTAGCCTGCATCTCTGTTTAAACACCTCTGGTCCAGAAAAGATATTAACACTGCTGAGAATAATTGATAGTATGAGAATGATAGATTCAACAGAGAATATATGGCATAAGAAGCCACCAGTAGCATGTGCTCGAATCTGGAAAAACAATCTAGCATGCCAAACATTGCTAAATGCTAGAGAACTTGGTATCATGTTAAAATTTAGAAGCACAAACATAAGAGCAGAAAATCAAGAGTACAGACTAGCAAACGTACTTAAAGAGGGGTTTACCGCACCAGTAGCCAAGACACTAAGGAAATTGAACCTAATTTTACTTAAGCAATTGTTAACAAGTACAGGAGATCAGTTAATAACTTGGCAGCAGCTTAAAGTGCTTAGAAATGTCTCGAGTAGAGATAAAAAGCAAAATAGTTCAAAGCAATAGAGGAAAAAGTTCTAGAAGATGAGAAGAAAAGATTTGTTAAAGTAGAGTTCAAATTAAAGGGCTTAAATACTTGGATACTCCAGGCCATCCCAGATCTATTGGGAGATGACCAAAGAAAAAAAGATTAGATATTAGTTTAGAATACAAAAAACAAAGAAAACCAAAATACAATCTTTAGAAAGACCCTCAAGAAGAAAAAAAAGTGCTACTTAACTGAACACTGGAATGCAGAAAAAGATCCGAACACATTAGTGACCACGTTAAAAAAATATAATAGTTGCAAACTTGATCAAGAGAAGCAAGAAACACGTGCAGAGCACTAATGAAGAAAGAATCAGTACAGGGTTTGATTACGAAATATGTAGACAAACAGAAGAGAAAAATGATACAGGATGTAGATGAAATTTTCTGAATCATGTGATTCACCGACCTTCGAGCTAGGTTGGGATCACATAATCGCATAAGCACTTGAATCAACCAATAAGAATCAATCATGTACAAGCATATTTTTTTTATTTTTATTAAATTTATTTATAAAAAAAAAAAAGAAAAAAAAGAATATAACAAAATTGTATTACACAAATTTACTTATAGTAAAAAATATACCGCACTGCACAAAAAATTCCCAACAAAAAGAACAGTACAATTACAACAAAACGTCAACAGTACGACAACTCCACAATAATACTACACCAAAAATAGTGACTCCAATAACTCCAAAAATGGCGACTCCAATAGCGAAATCAAACCTGGAAGAAAGAGAAGCAGTAGTAAATATATATAAAAAAAAAAAAAATCGACACCAAGACAAAAAACTTACCCAAAATCTCCAGTAATGACGGCTCTAATAGCGAATTCACACTCAGAAGAAAAAAAACAGCAGTAAAATAAAAAAATAACACCACACCTGAAAGAGAAGCAAATATATAAGGAAAAAAAAAAACCACCCCAAAATGAAGAAAACAGTAACTCAACGGTGAAATCAAATCCAGAAGAAAAGAAGCAGTAGTAATTATAAAAAAAAAAAAAAAAAATTGACAAGATGAAAAACTTACTCAAAATCTCCAATAACGACAGCTCCAATGCAAATTTACACCCAGAAGAAAGAGAAATAGCAGTAAAATAAAAAATAACACCACACCCAAAAGAAGAGAAGCAAATATATAAGAAAAAAAAAAACCACTCCAAGACGAAGAAAACGGCGACTCCAATGATGAAATCAAACTCGGAAGAAAGAGAAGCAGTAGTAAATATAAAAAAAAAAAAAAAAAATCGACACCAAGATAAAAAACTTACCCAAAATCTTCAGTAATGATGGCTCTAATAGCGAATTCACACCCGGAAGAAACAGAAACAGCAGTAAAATAAAAAAATGACACTACACCTGAAAAAAAGCAAATATATAAGGAAAAAAAAAACCGCCCCAAGATGAAGAAAATGGCAACTCTACTGGCAAAATCAAACCCGGAAGAAAGAGAAGCAGTAGTAAATATAAAAAAAATAAAAATAAAAAAAATCAACACCAAGAAGAAAAACTTACCTGAAATCTCCAGTAATAACGACTCCAACAGCAAATTCACACCTGGAAGAAAGAAAAACAGCAGTAAAATAAAAAAACAACACCACACCCAAAAGAGAAGCAAATATATAAGGAAAAAAAACCACCTTCAAGACGAAGAAAACAGCGACTCCAACAGCAAAATCAAACCTGGAAGAAAGAGAAGCAGTAGTAAATATAAAAAAAAAAATCAACACCAAGATGAAAAACTTACCCGAAATCTCTAGTAATGATGGCTCTAATAGCGAATTCACACTCGGAAGAAAGAGAAACAGCAGTAAAATAAAAAAATGACACCACACCCGAAAGAGAAACAAATATATAAGGAAAAAAAAACTGCTTCCAAGATGAAGAAAATAACAACTTCAATGGCGAAATCAAACCTGAAAGAAAGAGAAGCAGTAGTAAATATAAAGATCTAATCTAAAAAAAAAAAATATTAAAAACTTATCTGATTGGCCAATCTGTTGGTAAGGGTAAAGATTTATGTAACCTAGTCTGGAGATCGATTAATCACGTGATTTGGAAATTCTCACCTACATCCTGTATTCGTCGAAGAGAAATACTCTTAGAGTCAACCAAGAGGCATTCAAAACAACACAATAGCTTCTAAGATCAGAAATATTACCAAATGAAAGAGAAGTACATGAAGTTTATTACTATGATTTGGATATCAAAGTCATAAAAAGCAACATATTAGCAAAAAATAAAAGAAGACCTTATGAGAAAGAACTCAGAAATGAAAGGAAGCTTGGTATCGCAAATAATATTTTATACTGATGGAGCATTAAGAAGTGGTAATACATCTAGACAGTATGAACCAGCCAGAATGGGAGCCAGTTGGGTTCAAGTTAATGAAGATGAGAGCCAAAAGATCAATGAAGGGTTTTTTAGAGCAAGAAACTAGCCATCATTGATGAAAGCTGAATTGCTTAGAATTGGGTATATGCTCTTGTTAATACCAAGTAAAAGAAAGGTAAAGATTTATACAGATAGCGCATTAGTGATAAAAGGTATAGAAGGGAGAGAAGTTAAGAAATTGGCATGAAAAATTTTTAAAGAAGAAAATTATAGTCTAGTAAGTAGTATAGTCGAATTAGCTAAGATTAAAAAAATACAGTTAGAATTAGTGAAAGTAGATAGAATAATCTAGCAGATAGTTTAGCAAAATTAGGTACTAAAATAGAAGATAAAGATGATATAGTAGAGAAAACCTCTAGGAGTCAAATGTCTCTTTGTGTTGGGAAGACAAAGCAGTAGAGGATTCTACAAAACAATTCATACAAACAGTCCTCTGTTTTCAAATGAGTCTAGATTAGAGAATATCAACTACAATACAAAAAGAAGAACCTGATGACACATCAGAAATAAATTACTGACTGATTCTATGGAAAAAAATTAGAAGCCAAAGCAGAATCAGATGTACTAGCTCAAAAAAAACCAGCAGTTAGGGGTACTGATTAAGTGCCTACATAAAAAACTACTAGTACTTAAAACTCTAGCCAATAGAAGACGAGATCTATACGAAAATTTTTTTTGTATAATTTGCGGAAAAGATGAAGAGGAAGATCAGATTCATCTAACAAAATGTGAAAAACAGAAAGAAAAATGGAATGAACTAGAGCAAACAGAATTAAACATAGCCTGGTCAACGCTATCTACAGAAATGAAGACCAGCTTAACAAAATCCAAATAAAAAACATTCTATAGGGCCCAACAAGAGAAGAAAAAATCAGATCAAGAGTTGGCATTCTCAAAAGTTTAATTCAGGAAAAGGTTTTTAGAAAAGTTTTCACTATTATAAAGCCACTAAAAGAAGCAAGGAATTATTTGAAAACAGCAGTTAATCTAGCATAGAATTTTTTCTATGAGAACATCTGGAAATGCAAATGTTCAGCAATTAATGAATGGAAAAAAGTCACAAAAATAGATGCCAAACAAAAGAGAAGATGGAAACTGAAAAAAGGCTTCGATGATAATGCAAAGCAGCCTTGTAAGACTACAGAAGAGTTTCTCAACAGCCAGAATCAAACAAAAGGAAAAGTAAAGAAAAAAGAAGGAAAAGAAAAAGAGGAGAAAAAAAAACAAAAAAAGATAGTTTATTTTGAGTTGATAAAAAATTATATTATAAATAAAGCAAAACCATTCTGGTATAGTTTTGCAGGCTAGCTTGGTATAGTCTCTGGTGTGAGCATAAGCCTTATCCAGTAAGGCAGACTGCTCTTGAGTACTCTCAGGGTAGCTAAGAGATGTCGAATCTATAGCTTAGATAGTTAATATATATATATATATAATTTGATCTAATAAAGATACCGGCAAGGCTGCTAATATTAAAAAAAAAAAAATAAGTAAAATTTAATTAATTTAAAAATAAATAATTTAATAAATAAAATAAATTAATTTTATACTTATTATTTTCATTATTATTTAATAATAATAATTAGTATTTTTTAATTTTTGTATTAATTTATTTAAAGAGTAAATCTATTTGTAGCTAGCAGTGATAGTTACTAGAGTATGATTGACTATAATGTAAAAAATATAAAAACTTTAATTTTATTAAAAAATCATTGTTATCTTATAATTCAGTTTATAAAACTATATTTTGCATTCTAACAAAAAAAATTTTTTGCAAAATTTTACTATATGCTATACTCTACTCAAACCTTAACTATGACTTTAACTCCAACTCTAATAATAGTAAATTTTAATGATTGTTTTTGTTTTGATTATAATATTATATAATCTAATTGGTTAATCATTCTCTGGTAACTATCACTACTGATAAAACTAGTTTATTTCTTATTTAAAATATTTTTAATACTATAAATACAAATTATATATTCTTTTTTGAATCTAACAACTATCTTTATATTTTTTTAAACAATAATTATATTTATATAAATATTTTATTTAAAAGAAATTTTAATAGTTTTTAATTAAAAAACAAAAGTTTAAATTTATATCTATATATTTTTTATAATTAAATAATATTAATATTATATTAATATATAAAATATATATACAGTCAAATCTCTCTATAATCACACCCTTGGTTTTAAGAATTTGGTGCTTATAGAAAGTTTGTGCTTATATAGAGGTTAAATTTTATAAGTGCTATATAAGTTGGTTTTAAAAATTTATGTGACTATAAACAAATATGACTATAGGGGAGGTGCTATAGAGAGATCTGACTGTATATATAAAATAATTATTAACTAATATTATAATAAAATTTGAAAGGGTGTGGCAACTTAGTGAAGTGATCAAGTTGTTACCCCCAAGTGGCAGATCCAGGGTTCAATTCTTACTAGCGACGAAAATTGAATACTTAATCTGTATACGTATCAACGGAATATCAACTTAATTGGGTATGCTAGCGTATAGAGGTAGGTAATAAAGCCTCTATATGCGGAGGACCAAAATAATAATGGTCAGACCAAACATATATGGCAGACTATGGAATCCTTTGCAGCTGTAAGAACTGAGCTTAAAATGGCAAGCGACCCTTCAAAAGAACTTCTATTCAAGTCATCACTAACATCATTAAACTCCTATGCCTTGGAAATATGCTATAACAAATTTCTTGTCTATTACAAACTTACTCTACTAAGAGAACCACAAACTATTAACTCCTTCAAACAACACCTTACACAAAACAATGCTAAGCATCTTGCATATTATACCCTGATCACTATTAATAGTAACAAAACAGAAGCACATGTATATTTATCTCATGAATCTGAAATGCTTCCTAATCACTATGTTCTATTTATATATAACTCTTATAATATTCTTCTAAAATCACAAACAAACACACCTATTTGTTTACCTACTTATATTAATTCCTACAGATCTATGAACATTAGTAATATATTCTCACCAATATCTTCTAATAGAACAAACAATTTACTTGATAATGAAACATACCCAGATAATTCTGAATCTTTCCCCACAGAACTATTTTCATTTTTACAAAATTTTTGTGATGAGGCTTCAAACTCACCTACTCTATTTCCAGTTCCTACAAACAATACTTCTATGAACTATATCACTAATCAACAATCTAGCCACATTAGAGATCTTCACCTTAATATTGCAACACATAATGTTTATGGTTTTAACACAATCACTAAAAAAGAAACCTGGCAAAATTACTGTCTTGATTACAACATTAGTATTGCTTGCATTACTAAAACAAAAATCTCAGAAAAACCTAACTTATTCTTTTATAATAACAATCTCTTTATATACTTCTGGGCCAATTCAGATAGCTCAGCAGAAGGTGCTGCTATTATGATACGCAATTTTCTTCAACTACATATTCACAATTGTCTTACCCACCCTGGTGGTGCTATTGCTATTGATCTATTCTTTAAAAGCAACATTAAGCTTCATATTATCTCAGTCTATTTTTCTTCTACAGATATATCAAAAAGGACTTCTACTCAAACTACTGTTATTAATTAGATTCAGTTTGCTTTACAATATAATCTTCATCCTATTATCCTTGGAGATTTTAATATACATGATTTCAACTTCAGTTCGTTAGCAAAATATAAACTTATAAATTTCTTACACCATTCTAACATGTATGATTTGGTGCACATTTCAATAATACTTACTATATATGGTCTAACAACACTTACTTTAGCAGAATCAACTATAATTGGACTGATTAGTTTAATATCCAGTTTCTCTTGTCATATAAATTAGAAACTAGTAATACTAGTACTCAAAGTGATCATCTTATACTTAATACATCATGGACTTTTCCTAATGCTTATAGCAAACCTCCTCATTTGCGTACAGGTATTAGCCATCGTATATTTAATTACAAAGTTATGATCTCAGAAAATTGGTCTGAGTTTCTAATCTCTTTATAACAAAACTCAATCAATATCAAACACCACTATTATTACAAACCTCTAAAGGTATCGATACTATATGGTATAAGATTGAACATTCTATTATAAATGCTGCTATATCAACTATTCCAAACAAAATCAGCTATAAACGTAGCTATAATCACAAATACACCCCACATAGTACACAACTATACTTATCTCTTAAAAAACTCAGACATTTAATCAAAACTCTTAAAAATACTAATACAACCTTAGATATCTCTTTGGCTAATTTACAAATTCAGAATATTAACTCACGATCTCAATGCAACCTCCAAACTCTTATAAGTTCAGATCCTGCTCAAATTCTAGAATGGATAAATCATGCTCAGGTTATATGGTACCAACTGTACCAAGCATGCTATACTGAAAACTCTCTCCTTCTCTGTCAACAAATCTAACAAGCTTTTGAAAAGAGATGTGTGATTCTTGTCAGTAAGCCTACACATGATATTAACAGTATTCTTAATTGCTATCAAGCCCCAATACATTTCTCAAATATTAAATTATCAGATCAATTAATTACTGAACCAACTCTTATTAAACAG
>CAJVQC010000263.1:0-14276 GCA_910592285.1 Racocetra persica | reverse complement strand
AAAAAAAAATGTAAGCAAAATGTGTTCAAAAGCAAAAGCAACAAACTAAAAAAGCTATACTTCCCTGAAATACTCCAAGAACTGGAATGAAAAGCTCAAAGAAACCTTGAAACCCTACACACAAAAATCTAACAGTAGGAAAATACGACGTCAAAAGCAGCGAATCCTTACTTCAACTACGGCGATAATGACACAAATGACGTGACTTACCAGTACTTATAGCAACAATAGCACCAATAATGATGTGACACCAAATCTAAGTGACGGCTCCAGTAAATGGCGATGACAATCTGAAACTGTTACTAAAAACAATATTAGCAACTCAAAATGCGTTGAAATGAAAAAATCATTTGATTTAATTAGTTGATAATCACTATTTATATCCCGTAATCAGGGGTGCATCACGGTGCATGGTATACCAAATTAAAATTCCCTTATTTTAATATGAAATTTTAAAATTTTTAAAAGATATTTTTTTTGGTTTTTTTTTGTAGCTAAGTTTAGGTTTATAGTTAGTATTTATAATAAAAATATATAGATAGATTTTAGTAAGATTTATATTTTTAAATCAAGATGCTTATATTTTAATATCATCTTGTTTTAGTATTATTCTTAATATTTTTTGTAGCTATAAATGATTATTAGTTTATACAATATTATATCACATAGATTTTATTAGTATAATAATTATTCAAATATTAATCTTAAACTACAAACATAATATTAGTATATTTTGATATTAGCTACAAATATTATTTTAAATAAAGTAATATATAATTTGAAAACAAAATATTAAAATTTTAATTATCTTGTAAATATTAATTTTATTCAATTAGATAATTTATTGATTTAATTACTTTGTTTAAATATTCTTTTATCTACTTTACTGAAACTTGCAAATTTGCAACTTTAATACTACTTGTAATTAGCTATAAAATAACTATAAAGTAACTATATAGTTACTTTATAGTAATTATACTTTATATTTACTATAAGTTAGCAATATATCTACTACTACTTACTACTATATTACTATTATTACTTTACTACTATTTTACTATACTTTTACTATAATTTTATTAAATTTTTTTTTAAAATTTTTATAAACTACAATTTTACTATATTTTTACTACAATTTTATTAAAACTTCTTTTGTAAAATTATAGTAAAAGTATAGTAAAATAGTAGTAAAATAGTAGTAATATTGTAGTAGATAGTAGTAGACGTATTGCCAACTTATAGTAAACATAAAGTATAATTACTATAAAGTAACTATATAGTTACTTTATAGCTACTTTATAGCTAATTACAAGTAGCATTAAAGTTGCAAATTTGCAAAGTAGTTGTCTAAAAATTTTTGAATATTAATCAAATAATTGTAAGTTTAAACAAATAAATAAAAAAACTATTAATATGGGCTGCTATCAATAGAAATCAAGCAGATCTACATTTGAAAAAAATTAATACCTTAAATTTTACAGCTCATATCTCGATAAATTTTAAAGATATCTTGATGATTTAATAGTTAAAAAAAAGCTTAGGTCGTAAGCTTTCTTTTGAATATTAAATCATCAATATATCTTTAAAATTCATCAAGATATGAGCTGTGAAATTTAAGGTAGTAATTTTTTTTCAAATGTAGATCTGCCTGATTTCTATCGACAGAAGCCCATATAATAAGAAGCTCTTGTATAAAGTATAATATAATTGCTATATTTTATTATTTTAGATATTATTTTTTTTAATATTAATAAAAAATTATTTATTATATTACTATTAGTTATGGTTTAAAGTATCTATTAATTAGATATTATTTATAATTCTTACTATAAAGTCTAATTTATAAATAGAGCTATATTTATATTTACTATTTAAATAATATTTGTATTTAATAAATATTTGAATAAAAAATTATTTAATAAATAATTCAAATAGACAAATTTTATTTAAATAAAATAATTTATTTAAATAATTTTTATTATTTATTATATAAAACTTTAATCATTGGCTAATTTACATAATCATAAATTATTAGTCATTCTATTTTTTTTTTTTTTGTAATTTTGGTAACCTTGCTAGTAATTTTTTATTAAGATTATTATATAAATATATTACATAATATTGAGCTTAATATTTAGATCTAACATCTTCTGGTTATCTTATAGGTATCTAGAAGTGGTTTGCTATACTAGTTTAAAAATTTTTTTTGAGACCAAAAAGCTAATACTAGGTTAGCTATACAAGCCATATCAAAAGAGCTTGTAGCTATTTTAAATTAAATCTCTAAAACTATTAAACTAATGATTTTTTATATTCTTTAAACTCTTTTTTTTATTTTTTTTATTTTTTATCTATTTTATTTAAACTACTAATTTGCTTTGAACTTTCTTCTTTAGATCTTGATTTATCAGGTTTTGGCTCTGCTCTTTTTTTTCTATCAATAGCTTACTTCTTTGTTTTTTATTTCTGGTTGAGATATCTTTGTTAATTTCCTATTTGCAAAGAAGTTTGCATCTTCTCTTTCAAATATTCTTGTGAAAGCAATTCATATTGTGTCTAAAGCAAGCTTAATATATATCTTGGCTTTTTTACTTAATTATAAAACTTCTGTATCTTTTTTATTATATCTTCTTGAACTAGATCTTTAATTGCCTTGAATCTTGTTTTATAGAATTCTTCTTTTAATTTTCCCTAAAGTATTTTTTCTAAAAAGTCCTTGTCAATTCTTCTCTTAGTTTTCTCTGGTAAGCTGCTTAAACTAGATTTGCTGCAAGATCTTTAGCAATCTTTTAATTAGTTTTTTGTTCTTTATAGTATACCAAGTGATTCTAATCTACTTTTTTCTTCTTTCTATAAACAATATAATTTGAATTTTGATATAGATTTGAATATTTTCATAATAATATTTCAAGTACTAAAAGCATCTCATTAGTATACTTGAATAGAGTTTTAAGATGTTTGCTTTTTTTTATTGTTGTGCATCTAATACTGTTGCTCTTCTTAACTCTTCTTCATAAATAAGTCTAGTTGTTTTTCTTATAGGCTTCTTCTGGTTCGACTTTTTGGATTGCTTTTAATTCTTTCCAGTTCGTATCTATCTTGAAGTTAAGTAATATCTTAGTTATTTCTTTTGCTAGATATTTAATGAATATCTTGTTTCAGAATAGTGAAATATTAGATTTAAGTAGAGTGTTAAAAATAATACTATCTATATTATTTACCATAGTACCTTTTTTAGCTAAACTATTTGCTTTACCATTTTATTTATTATTACTATGACCTTTTACCTTAACTAATTCTATTTGAATCTCTTTTACTTTAACTAATTCTATAATACTACATACTAAATCATAATTCTTTAGCTTTAACTATTATTTGTTTGTTATGATATTTCTTTCTTTTTTTATATTTGCAATTGCTGCTATACTATCTATATAAATTTTAACTTCTTTTCTACTTGGTATTGTTAGTACCGCTAGTCAGATAGCTAACAATTTTGGTTTAGTCGATGATAACCAATTTTGGGTCTTTGCAAAACTTTCTTTGATTACTTTTTGCTCATTCTAATCTGTTTGCAAAAACTCTATTCTTATACAATCAGAGCTTTCTTCTTTGCTTTTGGCTAAATATAATGAACCATCTGTATAAAAGATCAGCTTTCTTTGTGAATGTAAAAAATTGGTCTAATTCTATTCTACTAGGTTGTTTTTAAGCTTAGATGACTTTTGAATTATCTCTATATCTAAATTGTAATTTATAATACTTAAAACTTGGGATTTTTTTTTTGTAATTCTCACTTTCTTTCCACTATAATAAAGCTTAATTGTATCTAATAAGATTTTTAGTTTTTATTTATTTTTTTTTTTTAACAAAAGCTGAGAAAGACTTTTAGATTTCTCTTTTATAATAAAGTTTCTCATATTCTTTAAATATCTTGTTCTGGTTAAGTATACAACCAGAATATTTTTTTAATATAAGGTTACTAGTATTATATTCGTTAAATATCTTCCAATATTCTACTAGTATCTTCTTAAAGGTTCTTGAAACTATTTTTGCAATTACTAGTTCTAGGTTCTCTTGGTTTGTTGCTATATTAATAATTACCTATTCTTTGGTTCTTTTATCTGAGAATAGTCTTGCTAACTAAGCTTTTAAAGCTCAATTATTATTGCTTTCAGTTCTATATTAGACTTTACTTGTCTGCTTTACTAGTTTATTAGTATTAATTCTTCAATTTTTTTGAACTATTTTACTACTCTGCCTTTGCTTGTTTTTTTTTTAAGAAACTTGAGTTGTTGTCATATTATCAGTTGATCTCAACTTTAGTTTAAAGTTGTTCTATATATATTAACTTTAGTTCTCTCAGATAGTGAGCTACTGATACTATAAATAAGAATTCTAGAATACTGCATAGTTTTCGATTCAAGTTGTAGTCTAGTAGTTTAGAAGAATTAAACTTGAACATAAGATTCAGATCTTTTGTATTTAGTATTGTTAAATATATTAAATTGTTTTTTCAAATTTTAGCATATGTTTTAAGAATTTCTTTATGCTAATTGTTTTCTGATATACCAACAAGAGTAAGATTCTCTTCAATTCTCAATTTTGTTAAAATCTCTTTTAGTTCAATCGAGTTAAAATGATTGTTTAAACTTGTGATCTGTTTAAATAAGAGCTAATTTCACAAGGATTTGTAATTGTCTATATTTCTGTAGTATATTATACTATTTCTTGCTAATACTACAATTTCAATCTTGTTTTTGCAAGTCTAATTATCAGATTATATATATTGTCAATCATCTTTTTATTTATCTTTGATGTTTGTTTATATAGAACATTTGATTAATTGTTATTTTTTTCGTAAAAAGATTTCTGGCTGTTGATTGTACAATCTCTTTTGTTTTGGTCTTAATAGCTATTTTTTTATCTTACTATTTAGCCAAATTTCTAAGAATCTTAAAATTTTTATCCTTTTTCTTCCTGAATCTATTTATTTTCAAAAAAGATCTTTTTAACTTCATTTTTATTTACTGTATTCATTATGATTAGTTTAGTTTTCTTTCTATTAATTTGTATATTATTTATTCTAAAGAACTTTTCTGTGATTATAAGTATTTTTTCTATTTGTTTTTTGCTTTCTGCAATCTATATAGTATTATTTGCAAATACAACTACTGCTTGTCTTTATGAACTTTTGTTTATATAGTTTAAGCTTAGATTAGAATGATTATTGTGATCTATAGTATAGTCTAAACTAGTATTTTTTTGAATTCTTTCAAGAAAAAAATTGTAAAATATTCTCTATATTAAGAGTGAAATTACTTCACTTTGTTTAATCCCTTCTTGAATCTCGAAGAAATTTGTTGAACTCAGATTCATGATGATTCTGAATTGTCTATTTATAAAAAGGTTTAATAAAAGTTTAATTATAACCTCAAGCAGTTTGATTCTTTTTAATACTTTTTATAGAGCTTCAAGCAATATTAAATCAAATGCTTTCTTTATATCTTGAAGTAAAATCTACAGCTCTTTTTTGTTATTTTTTGTATCTTCTATAATTGTATTGAGGATGTATACAGGCTCTTTTATAAAATTATCTAAAAAACCTGCAAAGTTGGGACTTCTTAATATATTCTTTTTGAATAAAATTTCTGCAAATATTTTTATAAGTATCTTGATCATATATCTTTAGAAGGTTTTTAATAATACAATTAGTTTTATATTATTCAGATTATGATACCAATCCTCATCCTTTGGTATTAGGTAGATCTGAGACAATTTCTATTTCTTGAAAATTTTTTCTGTTTTTATACAAATACTTGTTACAGTTTTAAATACTCTTTGAGCTTATTTACTTGCTGCTTTGATTAGTACATAAGTGATACCTGAGATTTCTGGTGCTGTATTCTTTTTTAGATTTGTGAGCATTTCTATTTATTTTTTCTCTAAAATGTCTTTGTTTAAATTTTCGTATTAGATATTTTCTTTAGACTATAAGTTCTATACTAAACTCCTTCTAAAGCACTTGCTTGGAAATTTCTTGATTTAAATTGATTCTTAAAATATTTACATGTTTTTTTTAAAACTTTGTTCAGGTTTGTAATTAATTTTCTCGAAAGGCTATCTTGATTTTTTTAATTAGCTTATTAAGTAGACTTGCTATTATCTTTTCTTATTTACTATCAATCATCTAACATTTTCTTTCAATATATCTATTTATTTTCTTACTTCTAATTTTTTCTAGTTCTTCTCTTCTCTATTTGTTAAAGATTTTCTACTATTCTTTTAGATTTTCAATAGTCTTTTAAGTCTAGCTTTAGATTTTTTCTATATAGGTTTCACAATATAGATTGATAAGTTTGATCTGTTTATTAAATTCTTGAATATCATCTACTAGCTAGTGAAGCTTAAGGTTCTTTCTTCCCAAACTTATCTATCTGCTTAAGAGAATTATTATTTGTGTGAGTTCTAATTTTTTATTTGTTTATCTTTAGAGGCTTGTTTATTTGAAATTTTCTTCTTAAATAGCATCTTCTAGATTGCAGTGATGATATCTTTACTTACTAAATCCTATATTTTATCTAGAATTCTTTAAATTTATTTTTTTGCCAGGTTTTTTGATTCTGTTAAGTCTCGTATTAAGTTTTTTTTTTAAAATTCTCACTAATTCTTTTCTATAGTTATTCCAATCTTCTTTGGTTGCTTTATTATAAAGAAAAACTGTTTTTTTAAAATTTTGCTTTTTAAAATTAGCATAACTGATTGCTAAAATTAAATATTCTAATTCAAATTTTGCTAGTACTGCTCTGTAATTACTACTAGTAACAATATCTATGTCTTGAATTTCTGCTTCATATAATTCACTTGCAAAATCTTTTAAAATCTAAATTTGGTTAATTCTAGAGCTTTGTTCTCTATTCATCTAAGAAAAGTTTTTGCTTCTTGGTTTACTAATCTAAAGGAGTCTTCAAAATCTTGCTTTTGAAGCTATCTAAGAAAAGGATCTAATTTAAATAGTTTATTCTCTATATAGTATGATTTGTCTTGAAGAGAGTTCAGGATATAATTAAAGTCACCTATGACTATTAATTGTATCTTCTTAGATCAGTTAATATATCTTTTCAGAATTTTCTTTTGAATCTTCTTTCTTTTATCCTTGTTATTGGTTAGTAAGTATATTATTATTATAATTACCTCTAGCTGTTTAAATAAGAAGCTAGCTATTATTAAATATTCATTTCTTCTTTCAATTTGATTTAAATATTTTCCTATTGTTTACTAACAAGAAGGCTTATACCTGAGCTTTTTTTTTTGTTTAGGTTTGTATTTAACCAGAAGCAAAAACTTTTCTTAGATGAATAGAGAACAAAGCTCTAGAATTAACCAAATTTAGATTTTAAAAGATTTTGCAAGTGAATTATATGAAGCAGAAATTCAAGACATAGATATTGTTACTAGTAGTAATTACAGAGCAGTACTAGCAAAATTTGAATTAGAATATTTAATTTTAGCAATCAGTTATGCTAATTTTAAAAAGCAAAATTTTAAAAAAACAGTTTTTCTTTATAATAAAGCAACCAAAGAAGATTGGAATAACTATAGAAAAGAATTAGTGAGAATTTTAAAAAAAAAACTTAATACGAGACTTAACAGAATCAAAAAACCTGGCAAAAAAATAAATTTAAAGAATTCTAGATAAAATATAGGATTTAGTAAGTAAAGATATCATCACTGCAATCTAGAAGATGCTATTTAAGAAGAAAATTTCAAATAAACAAGCCTCTAAAGATAAACAAATAAAAAATTAGAACTCACACAAATAATAATTCTCTTAAGCAGATAGATAAGTTTGGGAAGAAAGAACCTTAAGCTTCACTAGCTAGTAGATGATATTCAAGAATTTAATAAACAGATCAAACTTATCAATCTATATTGTGAAACCTATATAGAAAAAATCTAAAGCTAGACTTAAAAGACTATTGAAAATCTAAAAGAATAGTAGAAAATCTTTAACAAATAGAGAAGAGAAGAACTAGAAAAAATTAGAAGTAAGAAAATAAATAGATATATTGAAAGAAAATGTTAGATGATTGATAGTAAATAAGAAAAGATAATAGCAAGTCTACTTAATAAGCTAATTAAAAAAATCAAGATAGCCTTTCGAGAAAATTAATTACAAACCTGAACAAAGTTTTAAAAAAAACATGTAAATATTTTAAGAATCAATTTAAATCAAGAAATTTCCAAGCAAGTGCTTTAGAAGGAGTTTAGTATAGAACTTATAGTCTAAAGAAAATATCTAATACGAAAATTTAAACAAAGACATTTTAGAGAAAAAATAAATAGAAATGCTCACAAATCTAAAAAAGAATACAGCACCAGAAATCTCAGGTATCACTTATGTACTAATCAAAGCAGCAAGTAAATAAGCTCAAAGAGTATTTAAAACTGTAACAAGTATTTGTATAAAAACAGAAAAAATTTTCAAGAAATAGAAATTGTCTCAGATCTACCTAATACCAAAGGATGAGGATTGGTATCATAATCTGAATAATATAAAACTAATTGTATTATTAAAAACCTTCTAAAGATATATGATCAAGATACTTATAAAAATATTTGCAGAAATTTTATTCAAAAAGAATATATTAAGAAGTCCCAACTTTGCAGGTTTTTTAGATAATTTTATAAAAGAGCCTGTATACATCCTCAATACAATTATAGAAGATACAAAAAATAACAAAAAAGAGCTGTAGATTTTACTTCAAGATATAAAGAAAGCATTTGATTTAATATTGCTTGAAGCTCTATAAAAAGTATTAAAAAGAATCAAACTGCTTGAGGTTATAATTAAACTTTTATTAAACCTTTTTATAAATAGACAATTCAGAATCATCATGAATCTGAGTTCAACAAATTTCTTCGAGATTCAAGAAGGGATTAAACAAAGTGAAGTAATTTCACTCTTAATATAGAGAATATTTTACAATTTTTTTCTTGAAAGAATTCAAAAAAATACTAGTTTAGACTATACTATAGATCACAATAATCATTCTAATCTAAGCTTAAACTATATAAACAAAAGTTCATAAAGACAAGCAGTAGTTGTATTTGCAAATAATACTATATAGATTGCAGAAAGCAAAAAACAAATAGAAAAAATACTTATAATCACAGAAAAGTTCTTTAGAATAAATAATATACAAATTAATAGAAAGAAAACTAAACTAATCATAATGAATACAGTAAATAAAAATGAAGTTAAAAAGATCTTTTTTGAAAATAAATAGATTCAGGAAGAAAAAGGATAAAAATTTTAAGATTCTTAGAAATTTGGCTAAATAGTAAGATAAAAAAATAGCTATTAAGACCAAAACAAAAGAGATTGTACAATCAACAGCCAGAAATCTTTTTACGAAAAAAATAACAATTAATCAAATGTTCTATATAAACAAACATCAAAGATAAATAAAAAGATGATTGACAATATATATAATCTGATAATTAGACTTGCAAAAACAAGATTGAAATTGTAGTATTAGCAAGAAATAGTATAATATACTACAGAAATATAGACAATTACAAATCCTTGTGAAATTAGCTCTTATTTAAACAGATCACAAGTTTAAACAATCATTTTAACTCGATTGAACTAAAAGAGATTTTAACAAAATTGAGAATTGAAGAGAATCTTACTCTTGTTGGTATATCAGAAAACAATTAGCATAAAGAAATTCTTAAAACATATGCTAAAATTTGAAAAAACAATTTAATATATTTAACAATACTAAATACAAAAGATCTGAATCTTATGTTCAAGTTTAATTCTTCTAAACTACTAGACTACAACTTGAATCGAAAACTATGCAGTATTCTAGAATTCTTATTTATAGTATCAGTAGCTCACTATCTGAGAGAACTAAAGTTAATATATATAGAACAACTTTAAACTAAAGTTGAGATCAACTGATAATATGACAACAACTCAAGTTTCTTAAAAAAAAAACAAGCAAAGGCAGAGTAGTAAAATAGTTCAAAAAAATTGAAGAATTAATACTAATAAACTAGTAAAGCAGACAAGTAAAGTCTAATATAGAACTGAAAGCAATAATAATTGAGCTTTAAAAGCTTAGTTAGCAAGACTATTCTCAGATAAAAGAACCAAAGAATAGGTAATTATTAATATAGCAACAAACCAAGAGAACCTAGAACTAGTAATTGCAAAAATAGTTTCAAGAACCTTTAAGAAGATACTAGTAGAATATTGGAAGATATTTAACGAATATAATACTAGTAACCTTATATTAAAAAAATATTCTGGTTGTATACTTAACCAGAACAAGATATTTAAAGAATATGAGAAACTTTATTATAAAAGAGAAATCTAAAAGTCTTTCTCAGCTTTTGTTAAAAAAAAAAAATAAATAAAAACTAAAAATCTTATTAGATACAATTAAGCTTTATTATAGTGGAAAGAAAGTGAGAATTACAAAAAAAAAATCCCAAGTTTTAAGTATTATAAATTACAATTTAGATATAGAGATAATTCAAAAGTCATCTAAGCTTAAAAACAACCTAGTAGAATAGAATTAGACCAATTTTTTACATTCACAAAGAAAGCTGATCTTTTATACAGATGGTTCATTATATTTAGCCAAAAGCAAAGAAGAAAGCTCTGATTGTATAAGAATAGAGTTTTTGCAAACAGATTAGAATGAGCAAAAAGTAATCAAAGAAAGTTTTGCAAAGACCCAAAATTGGTTATCATCGACTAAACCAAAATTGTTAGCTATCTGACTAGCGGTACTAACAATACCAAGTAGAAAAGAAGTTAAAATTTATATAGATAGTATAGCAGCAATTGCAAATATAAAAAAAGAAAGAAATATCATAACAAACAAATAATAGTTAAAGCTAAAGAATTATGATTTAGTATGTAGTATTATAGAATTAGTTAAAGTAAAAGAGATTCAAATAGAATTAGTTAAGGTAAAAGGTCATAGTAATAATAAATAAAATGGTAAAGCAAATAGTTTAGCTAAAAAAGGTACTATGGTAAATAATATAGATAGTATTATTTTTAACACTCTACTTAAATCTAATATTTCACTATTCTGAAACAAGATATTCATTAAATATCTAGCAAAAGAAATAACTAAGATATTACTTAACTTCAAGATAGATACGAACTGGAAAGAATTAAAAGCAATCCAAAAAGTCGAACCAGAAGAAGCCTATAAGAAAAACAACTAGACTTATTTATGAAGAAGAGTTAAGAAGAGCAACAGTATTAGATGCACAACAATAAAAAAAAGCAAACATCTTAAAACTCTATTCAAGTATACTAATGAGATGCTTTTAGTACTTGAAATATTATTATGAAAATATTCAAATCTATATCAAAATTCAAATTATATTGTTTATAGAAAGAAGAAAAAAGTAGATTAGAATCACTTGGTATACTATAAAGAACAAAAAACTAATTAAAAGATTGCTAAAGATCTTGCAGCAAATCTAGTTTAAGCAGCTTACCAGAGAAAACTAAGAGAAGAATTGACAAGGACTTTTTAGAAAAAATACTTTAGGGAAAATTAAAAGAAGAATTCTATAAAACAAGATTCAAGGCAATTAAAGATCTAGTTCAAGAAGATATAATAAAAAAGATACAGAAGTTTTATAATTAAGTAAAAAAGCCAAGATATATATTAAGCTTGCTTTAGACACAATATGAATTGCTTTCACAAGAATATTTGAAAGAGAAGATGCAAACTTCTTTGCAAATAGGAAATTAACAAAGATATCTCAACCAGAAATAAAAAACAAAGAAGTAAGCTATTGATAGAAAAAAAAGAGCAGAGCCAAAACCTGATAAATCAAGATCTAAAGAAGAAAGTTCAAAGCAAATTAGTAGTTTAAATAAAATAGATAAAAAATAAAAAAAATAAAAAAAAGAGTTTAAAGAATATAAAAAATCATTAGTTTAATAGTTTTAGAGATTTAATTTAAAATAGCTACAAGCTCTTTTGATATGGCTTGTATAGCTAACCTAGTATTAGCTTTTTGGTCTCAAAAAAAATTTTTAAACTAGTATAGCAAACCACTTCTAGATACCTATAAGATAACCAGAAGATGTTAGATCTAAATATTAAGCTCAATATTATGTAATATATTTATATAATAATCTTAATAAAAAATTACTAGCAAGGTTACCAAAATTACAAAAAAAAAAAAAATAGAATGACTAATAATTTATGATTATGTAAATTAGCCAATGATTAAAGTTTTATATAATAAATAATAAAAATTATTTAAATAAATTATTTTATTTAAATAAAATTTGTCTATTTGAATTATTTATTAAATAATTTTTTATTCAAATATTTATTAAATACAAATATTATTTAAATAGTAAATATAAATATAGCTCTATTTATAAATTAGACTTTATAGTAAGAATTATAAATAATATCTAATTAATAGATACTTTAAACCATAACTAATAGTAATATAATAAATAATTTTTTATTAATATTAAAAAAAATAATATCTAAAATAATAAAATATAGCAATTATATTATACTTTATACAAGAGCTTCTTATTATATGGGCTTCTGTCGATAGAAATCAGGCAGATCTACATTTGAAAAAAAATTACTACCTTAAATTTCACAGCTCATATCTTGATGAATTTTAAAGATATATTGATGATTTAATATTCAAAAGAAAGCTTACGACCTAAGCTTTTTTTTAACTATTAAATCATCAAGATATCTTTAAAATTTATCGAGATATGAGCTGTAAAATTTAAGGTATTAATTTTTTTCAAATGTAGATCTGCTTGATTTCTATTGATAGCAGCCCATATTAATAGTTTTTTTATTTATTTGTTTAAACTTACAATTATTTGATTAATATTCAAAAATTTTTAGACAACTACTTTGCAAATTTGCAACTTTAATGCTACTTGTAATTAGCTATAAAGTAGCTATAAAGTAACTATATAGTTACTTTATAGTAATTATACTTTATGTTTACTATAAGTTGGCAATACGTCTACTACTATCTACTACAATATTACTACTATTTTACTACTATTTTACTATACTTTTACTATAATTTTACAAAAGAAGTTTTAATAAAATTGTAGTAAAAATATAGTAAAATTGTAGTTTATAAAAATTTTAAAAAAAAATTTAATAAAATTATAGTAAAAGTATAGTAAAATAGTAGTAAAGTAATAATAGTAATATAGTAGTAAGTAGTAGTAGATATATTGCTAACTTATAGTAAATATAAAGTATAATTACTATAAAGTAACTATATAGTTACTTTATAGTTATTTTATAGCTAATTACAAGTAGTATTAAAGTTGCAAATTTGCAAGTTTCAGTAAAGTAGATAAAAGAATATTTAAACAAAGTAATTAAATCAATAAATTATCTAATTGAATAAAATTAATATTTACAAGATAATTAAAATTTTAATATTTTGTTTTCAAATTATATATTACTTTATTTAAAATAATATTTGTAGCTAATATCAAAATATACTAATATTATGTTTGTAGTTTAAGATTAATATTTGAATAATTATTATACTAATAAAATCTATGTGATATAATATTGTATAAACTAATAATCATTTATAGCTACAAAAAATATTAAGAATAATACTAAAACAAGATGATATTAAAATATAAGCATCTTGATTTAAAAATATAAATCTTACTAAAATCTATCTATATATTTTTATTATAAATACTAACTATAAACCTAAACTTAGCTACAAAAAAAAACCAAAAAAAATATCTTTTAAAAATTTTAAAATTTCATATTAAAATAAGGGAATTTTAATTTGGTATACCATGCACCGTGATGCACCCCTGATTACGGGATATAAATAGTGATTATCAACTAATTAAATCAAATGATTTTTTCATTTCAACGCATTTTGAGTTGCTAATATTGTTTTTAGTAACAGTTTCAGATTGTCATCGCCATTTACTGGAGCCGTCACTTAGATTTGGTGTCACATCATTATTGGTGCTATTGTTGCTATAAGTACTGGTAAGTCACGTCATTTGTGTCATTATCGCCGTAGTTGAAGTAAGGATTCGCTGCTTTTGACGTCGTATTTTCCTACTGTTAGATTTTTGTGTGTAGGGTTTCAAGGTTTCTTTGAGCTTTTCATTCCAGTTCTTGGAGTATTTCAGGGAAGTATAGCTTTTTTAGTTTGTTGCTTTTGCTTTTGAACACATTTTGCTTACATTTTTTTTT